>JBBPMF010000937.1:0-14520 GCA_038090175.1 Austroboletus eburneus
AGGAATCCAAATAAAGATAGAAATCTCTTATGGTACCTGTTTTCTCAAATTTCCTTCTGCTAACAAATTGACTATAGTTTGATAAAACATTTTAAAAAGTTCAATAAATGCAGTTCATATTACTCATTTTATCAATTCCATCATTGATACTTCTGCATAATCATAGCCTGAAAGTAGATTACACTGTGTACAATTCCATATCATCAGAAAACTACTTTTTAAATATCATTGTATTTTTGATCTTTCTGAAATCAGCCTCTCTTTATTATTTTTGCACATATACATATACTTTAGTTCATCTAGCTCTATTCAGCTGATTTGAGTTAAATCTAATCACATAACTATTTTCCAGTACTTTATAGTCTAATTCTGGCACTTGAGAGCAGAGGTTAGCCAATTTCTTCTATAAACAATAAATGTGATATCTTTGTTTTTAATACTATAGCCTTTAATGAGGCTTTTCTGAGGGAATTCATTACTGCTTGTGACTAGATAGGACTTCCAATGATGTAGTCAAGAAGATAAGTAACCTGAACTGCATTTATTGAACTTTTTGAAATGTTTTATCAAACTATAGTCAATTTGTTAGCAGAAGGAAATTTGAGAAATCAGGTACCATAAGAGATTTCTATCTTTATTTGGATTCCTTGAAAGTCCCCAGTTACTATGGACTTCCCTAGACCAATTTGGGAGACACTCTGCCTTCTGAAGATATCAAAAAAGTCAAAAAGTTAAAATTAGTTTATTGATTAGAGAAGATGAATTTCATAATGGAAATGAGATAATAGAAGTGTTTGTATCTGTTGTCACATCATCAATTACATAATATTGTCATGACTGAGTACTTACATAAGATCTATAAGCACTTTACAGCATCTTACAATCCAATACATGTAGTCAGAAGCAAAAGTCAAAAAACTGTCCAAATGAGTTGTCACTTTAAAATGGCCACCAAGCAATCAAATCTTAACCAAACCTCTTGACCCTTGTACCAATAGAACACCAAGAGTAAGTACTTCATTTCATACACTAACCATGTTAGGGCAAGAATCAGGGTTATCATGCTTAGATATGCTTAATGAAAAATATCCAAATATCCAAACAGTTTTTTGAGCCACTGTACACCATATGCATCTGATATCAGTGGCATGATGAGCTCAAGTGTGATGTTGCACCCTTCAACATTGCAACAATCAATGAGCACCTCATGAATAGCATCACCTACAATGTTGACTTGAAAATAAGAGATTACGCCACTTATCAGGTCAGTTGCCCCATGCTCCATCTAAGCTAAAGCTGACCTCTCTCTTTTTGCTACTGCTCCATTTCCCTCTTCTCATGCCATTCATGGCATTACTGCCACTGAGCTTTTCCCCCCCTCACTCTGCCCTATCCTATCCTGCTCCATCTCAATCATTCTGTCAGTCTGGCATGTCATCTGTTGCATAACTCACATCCATCAAATCACTCCCCTCAGTTTGATGGCTCAGTGCTTCCTCCATCTTGTGACCTGCATTGATCATGCCACATGCTGGTTCCTGCCCAGTACTATTCACTTCAGATGACAGCACATTATAGTCACCCAGCCTTATCACCCTACCAGTTATGCCCCATATACAGGCCACCACACCATCAATCCACAGCTCCTTGTGAGCAACAAGGCAGCTCTCACTCACATTCACCCTGGCAGAAACCTCCATCACCACCCCCCTTCCCTCTATCACCCCCCCCCCCCTAGAATTCCTTTCAAAGCACAGAACAAAACCAGCTCCAGAGCAACTCCATGCAACCCATCAAATATGTATGTCTCATTTGCCTTGGCAGACACCTGCACTGGATCCATAAATGTAATCAGACTGCCACCTGAAATCTTGCCCCAGCGCATGCAAGCCATGCCTCTGATGGCTGTTGTTACACTCGACATAGTTGGGGCATGGCCTACAAAAGGTTCAAAGGCTTACTGTCACTATACAGCTGATAGGAGTCGAGGAAGTCCAGCAAGAGGTGTCCTTGATGGAGGTTCTGAGGGACCATTGAAGAGATGGGATCTAAGAGTTTTGAGGACTGTTGGAAAGATGGAATCAAAGGAGTTCTGAGGACTGTTGGGAAGACAGGATCGAAGGGGTTCTGAGGACTGTTGAGGAGATGGGATCGAGGGGTCTGGCAAGGGTATTTCTTGACAGAGGTTCTGGGGATACCGCAAGACTAGCGATGGGTCAAAGGGGTTCTAAGGAGTATCCACTCAACAGTAGGACAAGGACTGAGGGACCAAAGACAATCCAAGGTACAAGGTAGATTGTAGGAGGTCTAGGATGAGGATCTATAGCAGTGTATCAAGGGTTTATATACACAAGTCAACTGATTAAGGGTAGGTCAGGGAAGAAGATGAGTTAGCAAATAGAAAGTGATGGAATTGTGAAGAAGGCTGAGTCACTATGGAAAGATGCAATGGCATCGGAAAAGTATCTGTAATACAACTGCGGATGAGTCATGCTAAATATGTAAGCAGTAATCTGGGAAAGATTGGGAAAAAGAAAAGAGCTCAAGCAGGACTCGAACAGCAGGGCTAAAGCCCCTTTGGTATACAATGGTAAGTAAGTGTCAAGAAAAAGGGTAAGGGGCCAACAAATCGTAACATTACCTCCGTTGTATGGGTGAGACCACGACAAAACCCTAATAATCACCATTATGAGAACCAGTCTCATTGTCGTCAGCTTTGGCGCTGACAAAGAACTTATAGTCATCTGCTGCCAGTGGAGAGGGAGGGGGGGTAGGAACCTGACGAGGGATACAAACAGGGGGGCATCATCCCAGGGGGTTAGGACAGTTTTGATGAGAGGAGGAGGACCACAAGGAGTGGGGGAACTGTTGGGTAGAGGAGTCCGAGGAGGAGGATGCAAAGGTCTGGGGAGTGCAGGGGTGCATAGGGCAGGACCACTGGGGGTGACCGGAGGTAAGCAGTGACAGGTAGGACACTGATAGAAGGGGCATTGGGGGCGGTGGTGTCCAAGGCATTGGCACTGATAGCAGGCCTCATGATAACAAGGGTGGTTTGGGGGGATGGACCAGAGTTGATCATGCCCAGTCCAGTAGTTGTCGACTCATTCCAGAACAGTGACCTCTTGAGTGGTGAGGGATTTGGAGGACACAGAAGGGATGGGGACATGGGGAGTGCCAGCATTGGCAAGTTTGTGGAGGTATCGATCAATGTTGATGACAAAGCTGGTCATACCCAACTGGTACATCAGTTGGATGAGGTCATGCTCCAAGGTTTGATGGAGACAACAGATGTAGAGGTTTGCCAATGCTTGAGCAGCAGAGGCAGTGGGGGTGGCAGCAGAGATGGTGATTCAGGAGTTGGTGAGGAATAGCCGGTACATGAGTGCAAAGGGAGTATGGGGTTCCATGTGGGCGTCAAGGGTCATGGCGAGACTAGAGTCTTGGAGTTCTGAGGCAATGGAGGTGGAGATTTCTTGATCCAGGGGAATGGAGTGATTTGGTAGGGCAGTGGGTGGGATGGTCAGGGGGAGATGGGTGGGATGGTTGAAGGTTTGTTGGGCCAGGGGAATGGGTGTGAATGAGGGAATGAGATGTTTGGGGTGGGTCCAGCTAAAGCTGGGCCAGGCAGAGGGGAGTTCTTTAGTGTTGTTATGAAGGTATTGAATCAGGGAGGGGGGAGGAACAGGAATAGGTGGGTCGTTGACCTCCAGGGAGTTGTTTTCGGGGAGGGTCGAGGACCAGCCAGGTTCTGCGATGTTGGAAGTGATGTCACTGGATGTTGGGGAAGGGGACAAGAGGATGATGGACATGATTGAGAGAGGTGTCGTTTGGATGGAGAGGGGGGAAATTGAGTGATGACATTTATAGTCCTTGAGGAGGGAGATGGTGTTCCATAGGTTTCTTTCAGGTTCCCAGGAATCTTCTTTGATGGAGTATCCCTTCCATCAGATCAGAAAGGAATAGGAGAATGGAGGTCTGCAATGGCATATGATTTTCTTGATTTCATATTCTTCCTGTCCATTGATAAGGTCAGGTGGGGGGGAGGGGTAGTTTGACCCGTGTATGGGGTTTTTGCGATAGGGTGAGAGAAGAGAAGCATGGAACACAGGGTGGATTTTCCATGATCATGGAAGGCAGAGTTCGTAGATGATGGGAGATAGGACCTTGACAATGGTAAAAGGTCCTTTGCATTTCAGGGCGAACTTTGGGTTGACAACAGAGCATTTGAGGTTTCTGGCTTTGAGCCAGACTTTGGATCCCTTAGTGAAGGGGGTAAAAAACTGGTGGTTTTGTGAAGTCATGACCTGGTGAGTGAGTTCATGGGCAGCAAGGGCTTTGTTGTAAGTGGCGGTGAGGGATTTGAGGTGATTGGTGATGGTGAGGATATGGGAGTCAGAGATGACCGAGGGGAGGACATGGGGTTCATATCCCATCATGAGATAGAACAGGGTCTGTCCGGTGACAGAGTGGGAATGGTGGTTGTGAGCAAATTCTGCATGTGGGATCAGGTCCGACCATGAGGAGAGGTTGTTTTCACAGAAGATTCGTAGATACATTTCAACCTCCTGATTGACATGCTCAGTTTTCCCATCAGTTTGGGGATGGTAGGTGGTGGAGAGGGCGAGGGAGTAGTTGAGGATGTGTCCCAACTCTTTGGTGAAGGTGGAGGCAAATTGTGGGCCTTGATCAGAGATAATTTGATTATAAAGACCAAAGTGGAGGAAGACTTTGTGAAAGAAAAGGGAGGCAACTCCTTCAGCAGTGATGGTTTTCTTTGTTGGGCATAAAATTACCCCCTTAGTAAGGCCATGGTTGACCATGACCAAAAGAGTATCAAAGCCAGCAGAGACCAGGAGATCAGTGATGAGATCACAAGAGATCTGCTGGAAAAGGCAGGTGCAAGAGGATCGGATGGGGGTAAAGGGAGGTACTGTGGGGTGGGTGTTTGCCTTGTTCTGTTGACACAAGGTGCATTCATCGACATATTTTCATACATATTGGGCAAGTCCAGGCCACCAAAACTTGGCAGCAACAAGCTGGTTGGTTTTGAGATATTCCAGGTGGCCAGCAGTTTCATGGTCATGGCATCGTTGGAGGATCAATCATCAGAGGGAGTCATTGGGGGGAATATAGATGTGTTCTTGGAATGTAAGAATGCCATCTTTATATTGCCAGTCAGAGAGGCGAGAGCGGAAGGTGGGGGAAATGGTTCCATCAAGGGATTGGAGGGCCTTGAGAATGAAGGGGTCGGTCTCAGAGTGAGATGAGATATGCTCTTTGAGCATGGCATTGAGGACATTGATGAACAGGGAGGGGGAAAGGAGGGTGACTCCTTCGTTGTTGACATCATCTGAGGGAAGTAGATTGGAGCGGCAGGAGAGGGCATCTCGGCTGGCAAGAAGTTTGCCGGGGACATGGATCATGGTGAGATCAAAATCAGCGAGGTCAAGGAGCCATTGGGCTTGATGGCAGTTGAGGTTTTGGACTGACCAAAAGTAGGTCAGGTTCTTGTGGTCGGTGAACACCTGGACTGGGTGGGAGCTGCCATGGAGATAATGGTGCCAGGTTTTCAGAGCTCACATGATAGTGAGGAGTTCTGGGTCATAGATGTTGTAGTTTCATTCAGCTGGGGAGAATGATTGAGAAAGGTAGGAACAGGGATGCCAGTCTCCATTGCTGTCGGTCTGAAGGAGTATTGCACCCAAAACAAATTTCAAGGCATTGGTGGCAATGGCAAATGGGGCAGAGAGGTTGGGGAGTTGGAGGACTGGGCGGGTGAGGAATAGTTCTTTGAGGTGTTCAAAGAACTTCTGACATTCAGGAGACCAGGCCCAAGGGTTGGTCTTTTTGGTGAGGTTGATGAGAGGGTGGGCAACAGAGGAGTAGTTGGGAATGAAGCAACGATAGAAGTTGGCAAAGCTGAGGAAGGAGCGAACATCACGGAGCTTCTCAGGGGTAGGCCAGGATGCAATCCCATCCAACTTGACAGGGTCCATGGCAAGTTGACCTTGTTTTACAATTATTTCAAGGTATTCGACTTCCTTGGAAGTGAAGTTACACTTTTCGAGCTTGAGGTGAAGGTTGAGTTCCTTCATGTGTTGGAGTACACACTTAGTTCATTCAGCGTGGACCTTTTCATTAGGGGAGTGAATGAGGAGGTCATCCATATAGATGACAAGCCATCCTTCAGCAATCATGTCATGGAAAGAATTGTTCATAAATCATTGGAAGGTGGCAGAGGAGTTGGTGAGACTGAAAAACATGATGGTCGGTTCGAAGAGGCCTTTATGGGTGATAAAGGTGGCTTTCCATTGATGTCTGTCTTTGATTCGGACATTGTTGTATCTCCATTGAATATCAAACTTCGTGAAGACCTTGGCATCATGGAGTTTGTCAACGAGGTCAGAGACTAAGGGGAGGGGGTAGGCGTCATGAATGGTGTGTTCGTTAAGGTATTGGTAATCTTGGCAGGGGCAAAGTCTGCCATCCTTCTTTTTAATGAAGAAGAAGGGGAATGCTTGGGGGAAATTTGAGGGTCTAATCTTGCCCAAGGCAAGGTTTTCATTGAGGAAGGCCTCCATGGCCTTATGCTTATCTGGGGAGAGGGGGTAGAGTTTCCCAATCTTTGGGGTGAAGAATTCGTCGAGGTTGATCTTGTGGTTATATGGTTGGGATGGTGGTACATGTTCCATGGCTTCTTTCAAGAAGACAGAAGCAAATTCGGCATATTTGGAGAGGAGGGTGACCTTTGGCTTGGCTTTCTCGGCTGCCATAGCGAGTTCGGTGGAATTCGTGAGTTTGGTGATGAGAAGGTCACCCTTGGGGATGAAGTGATAACCGCAACAGATGATCTGGTTGATGGTGTAGTTGTCATGGGCTCTTTTGAGGTATTGTGGCTCAGTCTCATAGTTGAGATATTTGTAGAGTCATCCATTATAGATGAAGTTCCCTTGGATGTGGCAGGGAGGTCGGGGAGAAGGTTTGTACTGTTGGAATCGGGCCTCGTGCTGATTGAGGTCAGCCTTGTGTTGTGCGTGGAGTTCTTTGAATTGGTCCGTGGACTTGTCAATGGAGAGGGTTTGCCCAAACCAGTCAATGGTGGGATTGACAGCTTTCAAGCAGGGAAGACCCAAGATAAGATTCTGTCATCTGCAGTCCATGACATAAAAAAAGGACTTTGTGGATGAGTCCTTCGATGTGGATGAAGAGTTCGGTGGTGAAGCGAACTTCTCCTTTGTTGGTAGGTCCCTGGTTGAGATTGGTGACATTGAGGGGGGAGGGAAGGCAGGTGGTAGGAAGCTTGTTTTTGTGAACAAAGCCCCAGTCTATGCAAGAGATATCGGCACCACTCTCAATGAGGGCGCGGGTGTTGACAACTTTCAACCTGTGGAAGGGAACAATGACTTCAATGGGAATTTGCATTGTTCCAGGCATGGTAGATACTTTTATACATTGTATTTTAGAAGAGTCTCGCATCAGGGGAGGTTTCCGATCTAAAAATCCTCCTCAGGGAGAGAGAATTTGATGTGATGAACTGTGAGGTCATCGTCATTGTCACAGGGTTGGAGTCTGGGAAGGTCGTCGTCAACCTGTTCAACTTGTTTGACCAAAGTCTTGCGAGGTTCCTTTGGGTACTTGATACAAGTGTTGGCCCTGTGGCCTTTCTGCCTGCATTGAAGGCAATGTCCTTCTTTGAAGCATCGCTCCTGCTCCTCAGGAGTTAGCTTGGGAGGTCGTGGGGTGGAGATGGCATTGATGTCCATGGTGTCAGGGTCATGAGCCTTGGATGTGGTGGGGGTGGAGGTGTGATAGGGATGGTAGGAGTGGGTAGCGGGGGCACGGTGTTGGTTGATGATGGTCTGGGCATGATCATTCTGGACTTGGAAGTGAACGGCCTTGAAGTACCAGTCATCAACTGTGGTGGAAATGGTATCCATGGAGAAGATTCAGCAGAAGAGGGGAGGGGGAATGGTGATGGCAAAGTAGTTGATCAGAATGTTCTGATCAGAGATGCCTGACAAGGCAATGTTGTTGTGGAACTTGGCAATGAACTTTGTGAGTTCTGGGTCATAGGATCCAGCTTTCTTGGGTACGAGGCGTTCTGAGTGAAGCCAGTTGATGGCTTGGTTCTTGGTGTCCTGGTGCTCGAAGGCAGCCTTGAACTTGGTGATAAAATCAGTGAATTTGCCAAACGTCTGGTTGTTGATGGCATTTTGGCAGAAGGTAGTGGCCCATGTGGCAGCTGAGTTCTTCTTCATATACAAGAGGGCATAGGTGATCTTTTTGTCATCATTGTCATAGATTGCCTTGTTGACAAGGAGATAGGTTTGGATTGAGGAGAGCCAGGGTATGGCTTCGGCATAAGAGCTGTCAGAGGCGTCCGGGTCTTCAAGGCAGAGTTCTGTGGGTTTGGAGGCCATGGTGATCTGAGGGGGGCAAGGTGGGGACAAGGAAAATGTCAGTTGGCAATGGACTGGGTTTGGGGATGGGGGAGTGGGAACTCTGGGAATGTTAAGTGGTACGATTCGTTGGCCCCCTTACCCTTTTTTCCTTGACGCTTACTTACCATTGTATATCAAAGGGGCTTTAACCCTGCTGTTCGAGTCCTGCTTGGGCTCTTTTCTTTTCCGTAACTTTTTCCCAGATTACCACTTACATATTTAGCATGACCTATCCGCAGTTGTATTATAGATACTTTTCTGATGCCATCGCATCTTTCCATAGTGACTCAGTGTTAAGTTTGGGTCCATTGGGGACTGGGCAGCGAACTCCGGAGCGCCGGAGTTGGTTGGAGGGGGTAGGGACTTTAGCTTCACCTTATGTGGTGTGCCCTTGTCCAGTTCCATTGTCCCTGATTTATGAGGGAAGCGGAGCAGAGGTACAGAGTGACCAGAGATCAGAGGAGAGTTGTCAAGACTCAAGCGAGAGAACTCGTTGACGAGCTCAATGACAGAGGAGAGAGCAGAGAACAGAACTAAGTTGATATTTGAACTGAGGGGCTAAGACATATTACAGTGGGTTTATATACGGAGGTCAAAGTCCGAATGTAGTAAAGTCAGGGTCAGAGCGACGGAGGAAACAGAGTACCGCTGCTGTGCCAGTCAGTCGCACAGCTGGAGCTGTGCGCCTTACCCTGAGCACTGCAGTGATGGAATGGAGACTAACTACAAAGAGAACAAAGGGAAACATAACATAACATACATAAGCGCAAGAAGTAAAGTGGACACAGAGTAGTGGAGGATGTAGAAGTGGAATAGTGGAGATGATATACACAGAGGAGTGGAGAGGACTTAGCGAGAATTTGGGATATGACACTCAGCCTTCTTCATGATTCCATCGCTTTCTATTTGCTGACTCACCTTCTTCCCTGACCTACTCTTAATTCTTTAACTTGTGTATATAAATCCCTGGTACATCGCTGTAGATCCTCATCCTAGACCTCCTACAATCTACCTTGTACCTTGGATTGTCTTCAGTCCCTCAGTCCTTGTTCTACTGTTGAGTGGACACTCTTTAGAATCCCTGTGGTGTCCCCAGAACCTCTGTCAAGGAATACTCTTACAGAACCCCTTCAATCCCATCTCCTCGATGGTCCTCAAAACCCTTCAATCCCATCTCCTCGACAGTCCTCAGAAACCCTTTGATCCCATCTCCCCGATGGTCCTTAGAAATCCTTTGATCCCATCCCTTCGATGGACTCTCAGCACTTCCACTAAGGACACCCCTTACTGGATCCCCCTCGACTCCTGTCAGCTGTATAGCAACAGTAAGCCTCCGAACCTTTTGTAGGCCACGCCTCGACTACGTCAAGCATAACACTAAGCATTGCAGAGAGTCGATGGGTGAGTTCTAAGTCCTCAGGTTGTTGAGGAATGATGATTTCTTTGTTGGTGTCATTGGGGGGTTTGGTGGAGGGTTTGTCTGAGTCAGACGAGTTGATGGGGTCCCTTCTTGATGTGGGGTCAGGATAGGATCTAGGGTTTCTGGGGTGTTGGTATGAAATGGTGGCTTATTCGAAGATAGCCTTTTCTTGGGAAGATCCTAGATCTTTTGTTATGCTCGACATAGTTGGGGCGTGGTCTACAAAAGGTTTGAGGGCTTACTGTCACTATACAGCTGACAGGAGTCGAGGAAGTCCAGCAAGGGGGCATCCTTGGTGGAGGTTCTGAGGGACCACTGAAGAGACAGGATCAAAGTGGTTCTGAGGATCGTTGAGAAGATGGGATCGAAAAGTTCTGAGGACCGTCGAGGAGACAAGATCGAAAAGGTTCTGTAAGGGTATTCCTTGACAGAGGTTCTGGAAACACTGCAGGGATTCTAAAGAGTGTTCACTGGGGACACTGCAAGACTAGCGGTGGGTCGAAGGGATTCTAAAAAGCATTCACTCAATATTAGGATGAGGACTGGGGGACCAGAGACAATCCAAGGTACAAGGTAGATTGTAGGAGGTCTAGGATGAAGATCTACAGTGGTGTACCTGAGGGTTTATATACACAAGTCAAACGATTAAGAGTAGGTCAGGGAAGAAGATGAGTCAGCAAATAGAAAGTGATGGAATCGCAAAGAAGGTTGAGTCACTATGGAAAGATGCAATGGCATCGGAAAAGTATCTGTAATACAACTGCGGATGAGTCATGCTAAATATGTAAGTGGTAGTCTGGGAAAGATCGGGAAAAAGAAAAGAGCCCAAGCGGGACTCAAACAGCAGGGCTAAAGCCCCTTTGGTATACAATGGTAAGTAAGTGTCAAGAAAAAGGGTAAGGGGCCAATGAATTGTAACAATGGCCACATCATGAATAGCTACAGCAAAATCCTCTGCACAGACTGGCAATGAGTGACAAGCTGTTCCATCTCCCACAAATCCACAGCCCATGAATGTTCTGGATATGGCAGCAGCAGTCACAGAGCTCACACATGCCATCAAGCACAGAAGCATGCAAGCACTAATGCTGTATATACCTAATGCCTGGAGCAAAACTCTAGCCAGGTACAACCTGTTAATCAAATACCCACACATATTTGATGATTTACAATTTGGCTTTGAAGCCAGACTACCTCCCTTGCCTGAGATCTTTACCCTCCCATTAACATAACAATAAATATTTATAAATCCATATTTGATAAGCTAATTGCCAAAGAATTTGCTAAAGGCCAGCACATAGGCTCATTTGCCCATCCTACAATGGAAGCAGTGTTAGGCTGTTTTCAAATCTCCCCCTTCTCCCTTGTTCCAAAACTGGGCAAGCTGGGCAGATATTGCCTCATGCAAAACTTATCATACCCTCACATATCCATGCATAGCACTTCCTCTATAAACTCACTTACCAATCTGGTGTAGAGCTTTGAGCAGCTCTAGGTTTATATTTTATTATTTTACATTATTCAGATGCTTTGTATTGATGTTCTTCCATCTGTATTGGAAGATTAGACTATTTGCTCACAGTCCACAGTCCTTTGAACTTCCTTCCCATGCACTGGACTTCTGGACTTCTGTTCCCATACTCTGGACTTCTTTTCCATGCACTGGTCTTCTAGTCTTCTTTTTTTCACACTCCAGATTTACCTTAGCAACTTTATTCTTTCACTATAGATGCTTTATCTATATTTTGACATATATTTGACATATGTATACAGTCCTGGAAATGCCCAGATTATCTCTTGTATCCAGCTATGCCTAGAGGGGAGAATCTCCCATCTATGACCTATCTACCTTCCAAAGACCTCCCTCCATATCTTTTATGAAATACATCTACTTTCTATACTCCTCTACAATCTGTTCATATCAACCAACTTCAAAAGACCACTCCCATCACCATTTCAATACTTTAGACTTCTAGAACCTGTTTGAAGAGCCTGAAATTCATTAGTTCCACTCAGGACTTCTTTCCAGACCCACTAGGAGCCTCTTGGGATGAAACCCAAATCTCATACTTACCTACCCAATACACTGGTTGCAATAGTACAACCAGTCCTTGATCTTTTCACCAGACAATTTTCCTGCATCATATAGTATCTTTCCCATAATCTCCCTTTTACTATCCTCCCTATCACCCAGTTCCCAGGGTGCCATCAGAGATGTGGCAGAGACATACTGCACTACATATCCCTGTACATTCATCCCAATGGCACTTACTCACTGTTAGGGTGATGAACAATCTCTTTGCAATTGACACAGCCCTATGCTTTGGTTTTGCCCCATCAGCAGGCATTTATGGCTCTGTTGAAGGAGCTGGGGTGGACATCATGCAGGCAGAAGATATTGGGCTCATCCTCTAGTAAGTGGATGATCATCTATTCATACATGTCCCAAAGGGTATAGTAGCTGCCTACAATCTCAAATGGCAACAGATTGCAAAAACCATATCCCAGCATGAAGGCCCAAAATTCTCAGTGATCAGACCTGGTTCACAGGGGCCACATTGCCAAATGGGTCTGTCACTGAATATGATGAGGATCATTGACATCTGATCCAGAACTTCTTCATCTCAGACCCTAACAGGCCAGCCAAGGACACATGCTTTACCTATGGCATTTTAAATATTGACCAAATATCTAGCTATCTAGGCATCCCCTGGGAGTCATCAAAGGACATCCTCTTCTCCAGCACTCCCACCTTCCTCAAACTGATGTGGAACCTCAACAAGCACATAGTCCAGCTTTCTGAAACTAAGCAGATTAAATATATGCTAGCCATCAGCACATGGCTGCAGCAATGCACATACAATCTTGTTACACTTGCACAATGTCCAGTCTCAGTGTGTCCTCAAAGGCAACACAAAGTCCTATAGATCCAAAGGGGTTCTCTGCTGAGACTTGAGACTCAGGCAGGAGTGAGACTAAACACTGCATATAATTGCACATATCTAGCTGTGGAACATACAAGATGACTACTAAGTATTTATACAGCTCGGAACCCTCTCGAAATGGAAAGATGAATGGCACAGAGCACATGGTATACTACAACAGCCTCATGGATCAATGGTCAAAATAGGATAATACTATCATTAAAAGGGGATAGAAGGAGGAGCAGAGATCTATGACAAAAACAACTACAGAGACACATGGCATGAGTTACAATGAGGAAAGAACAGGGTGAGTAAAGAGCAGGAATCTCCATATGACCATATGGAGCATAATTCTCAGGGAATAGGGTCCAATAGCATTCTAGGGGGAGTCCATCTTCTGATTTCCATTCTAATGGAAGAATGGTAAAGTGTTCCAATGTTTCCAAAGTTCTGGAACCTTCAGAATCACAGAAAGGCATTTCAGAAGTGTCAGGACCACAGGAACTGATTTCAGAACCTTTGAAACCACTGGAATCACACTTACTTGTAACAAATCTAAATGATGTGCAAAAATTGCATGGAAAGCTTATCTATGCTTTCCTAATATTTCCAGAAGGCCAACCTTATCTCATCAACCTTGAATCCATGCTTGGCATCTTTAACAATACCCCATTCAAGCTCAGAACCCCACTGCATGGCACTCCAAGCAATCTTCAATGGTGGCTGTGCAAGCGTATCTCTTTCATCATTCCTGCACCCATTCCAGCACCCCAACCCATCTCCCACCTCAATGCATTCTTGAACACAAGCTCCTTCACAGGGATTGGCATCCTCCTCAACAGCCAGTGGTAAGCTTGGCACCTTGTCTCCAACTGGCAGGCTGATAGTTGCAATATCAGTTGAGCAGAAGCCATTGAACTTGAACTCCTCATTAGTGTAATCACACAGGCAGGCACCTCCAAAATTCATTTTTGGGTACTTGAAGATATCCAAGGAGTCATTGATGGCTGATGCAAAGAGTAGAGCCACAACAAGCCCATCAACAAATCATTCAAGCACATCTTTGCCACTCTGGGCTGGGTACAATGTATCCTTCAAATCCAGTACATCTGCAGTGAGGACAATCCAGCCAGCCCCATTTTCCAAGGGATTTACTTCTCTGAATACCTCCTCCTTCCCCTAATTTCCCTCCCTGATGATCTCAAAACCCTCATTCATGATTCAATCCACACCCTCCCTGTCCCTGCACTCCCCATCTTGCCTTACCACCCTACCTGAGTTGCTGAAGCAGCAAGAAACACAACAGCCCTTCTGCATAATCTCACCCATACTCCCTCAGTATACCTACCCATCCTCAGTAGAGTGGCCACAGGCATGAGTGCAACTAATATCTCATCCAAATACCAGCTGTACCCATTGTGCCCCACACAGCAGCATCTCACTAAATGGTAACCCATCTCCTCCCATCATGCAGCATCCCCACTGGGGCAACAAGATGCATAGCAGGTATTTGAGGTCATGTCACATGCTTGGTTTGACTCAATGAAGAATCAGGCCTTTTGGTCTCCTTCTGCAATGTCAAAGCAATTCCCAAAGAGCAGTGCACACCTGCAGATCCTGCCCTCATAACCATTTTTATCACAGCCATGACTGGCTTATATGCAGCAAGTTCCATTTCCAGGTGTCTGAGCATGGCACCTTCTTCATGGCTTACCATGGTGTATAAATGAGCAGG
>JBBPMF010000938.1:0-14479 GCA_038090175.1 Austroboletus eburneus
GTGCTAGCCTTCCCTGACATTGATTGTCAATTCAGAGTGGAATGCGACGCCTCGGACTACGCCACAGGGGCAGTGTTATCTATCCAAAAGGAGGAAAAGTGGCATCCAGTCGCCTATTACTCTCATTCTATGAACGACCAGGAAAGGAATTACCCGGTCGCAGATAAAGAACTCCTCTCAGTAATGCGCGCTCTAGAAACGTGGAGGCATTATCTAGAAGGAGCGAGACACCAGTTCGAGATCTGGAACGACCACCAGAATCTCCAATGGTTTATGGTTAGACAGGATCTGAACCGTCGACAAGCGCGCTGGGCGCAATATTTGTCTAGATTTAATCACATCTGGTACCACAAGCCGGGTGCCATGATGGGAAAAGCAGACGCTCTCTCCCGCAGGGAAGACCATGCGGAGGGAGTAGAAGAAGATAACAAGCAGGTTCTTGTCATACCGCCAGAGCGGATCGGGACAATCCAGATCCAAGATGAAGGCGATAAATTATTAGAAAGGATAAAGAACGCCACCCTTCTGCTGAAGGAAGGCGAAATACAGAAGCTCTATGAGAAAGGCTTCACAGAAGATGTCAGAAGTCCACTCATTCGGACTAATGACAATAAGATCTTTGTCCCACCAGACGAAGATCTCCGACGAGATGTGGTAACGAATTGCCACAACACTCCTTCTGCTGGCCACCCGGGTCAGGAGAAAACCTTAGATCTGCTGCGCAGATACTACGACTGGCCAGGAATGGCAACCTATGTAAAAGAATACATCGCTAGATGCGATGTGTGTCAAAGGATGAAGACGGGCAATAAGCCGCCAGCCGGCAAGCTTGAGCCTTTGGAGATATCCACAGCTCCATGGGTAGACGTTTCCGCGGATTTCCTCACGGATCTCCCCTTATCTAATGAAAGCGACTCTATTCTCGTCGTTGTTGATCGATTCAGCAAAGAAGTAGAGTTCATTCCCACAAAAAAGACGGCAACCGCCCTAGAGACGGCTCGCCTATATTTACATCGCGTGTGGACAAATCATGGGATCCCACGCTCTATTGTATCCGATCGCGGACCACAGTTCGCATCCCAAGTGATGACGGAATTATGCAAGCGACTCGGCATTAAGCCTAAATTATCCACGGCATCTCACCCGCAGACAGATGGTCAGACGGAGAGAATGATCCGAGATCTCCAGCAGTATCTCAGGATCTACTGCCACGAGAAGCAGACTGAATGGGCAGATTGGCTACCCATCGCCCAATTCAGTTATAACACGAAGAAGCAGGCTTCTACACAAAAGGCCCCATTTGAGGTCACACGGACCTATGTACCCAGAATGGGAATAGAACCCGGCACTAGTCGCGCTCCAGCAGCCGACAAGTTAGCCGATAATATAACATCTATTTTAAAATCCACAAGGGATAACATTGAGCAGGCTCAAAGAAAGATGAAGGTTCAGGCGGATAAACACCGCTCTGACGCACCAAAGTACTCCATCGGAGATGAAGTACTCCTATCTACCAGCAATCTCCGCTTGAAGCGAGATTCACGTAAATTAACAGAGAAGTGGCTAGGACCCTTCAAAGTCACACGATGCGTGGGAAACAATGCAGTGCATCTTAAACTCCCACGTAATATGAAAATCCACCCTGTGGTAAACGTATCCAGGGTTAAACCTTATTTATGCCGCCTCAATGGGCAACCAGTGTTTCAACCTGGTCCAGTTTTAGTCAATGATGAACTGGAAGTCAAATACGAGGTAGAGCACATCATAGACGCTCGCTGGAATGGGCGACGAAAAGAATATTTGGTCCACTGGGCTGGTTACTCAGAAGAAGAGCGCACCTGGGAACCAATGTCTAACTTAAGAAATGCGACAGAAGCAGTCGCACTATTCCACGAAACAAACCCAAAGGCCCTAGCACGGGGTGCCTTTACTCGTTTTAACATATTTAACCCCTATGACATAGAAAACATACCCACTCCGGTCATCTAGGAATCTGACCCATAGAGGGGGGGTGGTGTTACGAACGCTTCTTTCACTATTTAAAACTTGCTCATGACAGGAGTCGAACTCCTGACCTCCTATATAAGGAAAACCCCTATCGGCACAAGGCCATTGGGACTTAGACGTTTTCCACCATAACTTATCACGTGACTGCTTACATCAGCAGTCTAGACCACAAGTCACGTGACTTGTCACATAATCAAGGGCTAGACCCTTATCTCTTATCTATGATGTCATGATGACATCACACCTCATGCCCAACATGCCCATCACATGAGGCATGCTTCTTTACTTCTTTCTCTCACGGACATGCTTCTTTATGACTCATGCATTCTTATCGACCAATCATGCATTTTCTCCTTATCATGGTACGATGTCCCTTTTATGGTATTTACACAAACATGTACATACAACAGAATAGTATATAAACCCCAGGACTTCGAGGCTGGAGTCCCCAGCTTTGAAGTCTTGGAGATTCCCTCCCATCATTGCTCATAAGGATCCCAAGGGATCACTGCCTTTATACCAAGGGTCAAAGGACCATTACACACCTCACTACTGCAGGGCAATAGGAGTTGTTTCACTACTTCAAAGCTCCCTCAGCACCGACAACGGTCTCTGCTGTACGAAGAAGATTCCTACTCTTTATTACAACGAAGATTCCTATCCTTTATTTACCCTTAGCTGGACTCTCTCAGTGAGGAGGGCCCCAAGACGACGTACGGAAGGAGACCACCACATCCCTTCATCGGATTCACATCCCCTGTTTGACAGCGAGCACCCAGGCTCCTGTTGCCTAACTAGTAGAGGAGAACGGGGGACAGCCGTACCTTTGAGCAAATACCTATAAGGACGGGACACGTTTTCAGACTCACTAGGAGTGACCCACGATCAGTCAGGTGTCCGTGCGCACGTCTGCTGTGCGAGCTCGGTTCCAGTAGGATTGGTTGGATTAGGAAACAGGCAGACGCCGAAATAGCATCGGTGCACGAGGCTTCATTAGAAGTCCATTTCGGAAAAGAGCGAAAGAAGCCCTGTCCTAGCAGGCACCCACGACTCCCGGTAGAGCTATGGCCGAGGAGATGACGCATGAACAGGAGGCAGCGGCCCCTGTATCACCCAGATCGCTAAGGAGAGTCTCAGCAAGCGAAGACCTCAAGGCGTTCTTCCAAGGAACCTCTGTCGAAAAGGCAATGAATGCCCAGACAGTAGGAAGCTTTCATGACGCAGAAGAAGATCCTTTTGCAGTCAAAGAACCACGGTCCCCGGAGGACTACAACGCCAACGTCATCGCTCCAGTCCATCTGGAGTTATCTTATTTAGTCAACGAGCTGGCTAACATGTCGACCATGATAGCTCAGTTGAAACAGACGGTCGCCGAGCAGACCGAGACGATTAAAGAACTGCAGGCGGCTCGGGAAGCCGACACTGTAGCACTTAGAGATGCTGTGCGAAACGTCGCACGTGCACATGACAGAATCATGACGGCAGAGCAGTACGCTCTTGCTATGTCACAAGGAATGATCGCTTCTCGATCTAACCCAAAGGTGGTAGTCGAAGAAGAACCCACGGAGGTGGCAGAAGAAGCTACTCCCGTTGAGGAAAAGAAGGCAGACGAACCTGCCCCAGTTATGGAAAAGAAGGCAGAGCCAGTGCTTCTTGCCAAGACCACACGATGGGCAGATGAGTCATGCCCACTCACGATTCAGGAACCCTCGGCGGTACCCGAGGCTAAAGAAGAAAAGAAGTCCACCCTCGCATTCATTAGTCGCAGGCTTGGCATGGGCCGATACACGGAAGCGGTCCCACGAACGAGCTCGCCGCTCAGGAAGTCGGCATTAATAAAAGATCACGGTATCGCAGTTAGAAGCGAAAACCGTCAAGTAGAAGCAGGGCCTTCTACTCCCAGAGAAGTTATCAGTGGGCCAAGACCCCTGAAACCCCTTACGACGAGGCCTAGTGCTTCGAATTTGAAAAAGAAGTCAGCCACATGCTATGCATGCGGAAAGCAAGGCCATTTGGCAAAAGATTGCAGATCACCCAAACCTAAGTGTAGGGCTTGCGGGTGGCAAGGCGCCCATAAGGAGGGTTGTCCTTTAGAACCGGCAACGGCCGGAGAACCAGGTCGCGGTGCGGCGCCACCTAAAACCGTTCAGGAAAGAGGGGCTGTTCAGACAAGGCCTGAAACATGCCCATGCTGTAAAGTTATCTGGCAAAGGAAGCCAGGACACATTCGCGAGTGTCCGCAGTGCGGCACTATCAACTCATTGAAGGCACGACAGTTTGTTGGTGTCTTAGATTGGGAAGAGAATGACAGAAACATCGAGATCCCAGGAGAGGAGATCGATGATGAACTTATTCCAGGAGTCAGAAGATCCGAGGAAGGCGAGGCCTGCGGATCCTGCAAGTTTTACTTTGGGCACAGTAACGCGTGTCCTTACAAGCCAAAAGCACGGATCGATGAAGTAGATCTGAGATCACTCAATCGTTCCCTTAATGTACGAAGGAGATGACTAGCTCACTCTTAGGATAGTACGAAGATGTATTTAATCCCGAGGAATCCCCCGTCGAAGGCGACAGGGTTAAGGGTGGTGGGTTAGCCGAAAGCCCCCGGATTAATTTAATCAGGAACGAAGGATACGAAGTTCTCGATGAAAACCCAGTCATCCTTGAGACGGGTTCTCTACCAAAAGATGGTATCGACATGCGAGAAATTGCTCGCATGCGAATCGAAGAAGAAGCTTCAGACTTCCCTGACGAGATCTTTGTGCGCACGGTTCGCCAAAGAAAAGAAATAAAAATGAACGTATCTATTGGCTCGATGCCAAAATCCCTCCATTTAGTCAAAGCTCTGCTTGACAGCGGGGCTAACCGGCTCTTTGTCGATGAAGCATGGGTCGTGAGACATGGTATCCCCATGAAGAAACTCACACGACCCATTCCAGTATTTAATGTAGACGGAACCAAAAACTCCGCTGGGAATATCACCCATTCGGCAGAATTGGTAATAGAATTCGAAGGACACAGGGAAAAGATGATGGCAGAAGTTACCAACCTGGGAGGAACGACCCTGGTGATTGGATACAACTGGCTTCTACGCCACAACCCTGAGATAGACTGGCAGAAGGGCACGGTCAAAATGACTTGTTGCCCAAGAAGCTGCTATTTATTACAAAATCGTGCCCTGCATATCTGTGATGCTGCAGAAGAAGAAGACGAGCAGGAGGAAGCATGGGAAGGCTACTACGCCCGAGCGGCATTAGAAGCTCCACCCAAACCCTCTGAAAAAACTCTAGAAGAGCTTGTACCGGAATGCTACCATAAATGGCTGAAGGTCTTCTCTAAAGAAGAATCCAAACGCATGCCCATAAGGAAACCTTGGGATCATGCGGTGGATTTAAAAGACACGTTCCAACCTAAGAAAGGAAGGATCATACCCCTTTCTGTGACAGAACAAGAAGAAGTGTCGGCTTTCATAGATGACCAACTAAGAAAGGGTTACATACGCCCTTCAAAGTCCCCCCAGACGTCACCAGTGTTTTTCGTCCCAAAGAAAGATGGACGAAAGAGGATGGTACAGGATTACCGTTACCTCAATGAACATACGGTGAAAAACAATTACCCGCTACCATTGATTGGACAGCTGGTGGATAAGCTAAAAGGGGCTAAGTTATTTACCAAGATGGATCTTCACTGGGGATATAATAATATCCGCATCAAGGAAGGCGACGAATGGAAAGCCGCCTTCGTCTGCTTCCGAGGAGCGTTTGAACCCTTAGTCATGTACTTTGGGCTATGCAATTCCCCAGCAACGTTCCAAGCAATGATGAACGAATTATTTGCAGACATGGAAGACGTCTGCGTAGTATACATCGATGACTTAATGATATTTACAAAAACAGAATCCCGAGAAGAGCATGAAAAGATTGTACAGAAAGTTCTAGCTCGACTCGAAGAAAACGATCTATATATAAAACCAGAAAAATGCACATTTTTTGCCGAAGAAGTGGAGTTCTTAGGCATGATTGTAGGAAAAGATGGGGTTTGCATGGACGAATCAAAAGTAAAAGCGGTCTTAGAATGGCCAATCCCAAAGAATCTCCGTGGAGTCAGAAGCTTCATGGGATTAGCTAACTTTTATCGTCGGTTTATCGCCGACTACGCTTCTATTGCAAGGCCATTGAATGACCTTACCAAGAAAGATGTTCCATTCATATGGAGTGAAAAATGCCAAAAAGCGTTTGACACGCTCAAACAACGTTTCACCACTGCTCCGGTGCTAGCCTTCCCCGACATTGATTGTCAATTCAGAGTGGAATGCGACGCCTCGGACTACGCCACAGGGGCAGTGTTATCTATCCAAAAAGAGGAAAAGTGGCATCCAGTCGCCTACTACTCCCACTCTATGAACGACCAGGAAAGGAACTACCCGGTCGCAGATAAAGAACTCCTGTCAGTGATGCGCGCGTTAGAAACGTGGAGGCACTACCTAGAAGGAGCTAGACACCAGTTCGAGATCTGGAATGACCACCAGAATCTCCAATGGTTTATGGTCAGACAGGATCTGAACCGACGACAAGCACGCTGGGCACAATATTTATCTAGATTTAACCACATCTGGTATCACAAACCAGGTGCTACGATGGGAAAAGCAGATGCTCTATCCCGCAGAGAAGACCATGCGGAAGGAGTAGAAGAAGATAACAAGCAGGTTCTTGTCATACCGCCAGAGCGGATCGGGACAATCCAGATCCAAGATGAAGGCGATAAATTATTAGAACGAATAAAGAACGCCACCCTTCTGCTGAAGGAAGGCGAGATACAGAAGCTGTACGAAAAAGGCTTCAAGGAAGACGACAGAAGTCCACTCATCCGGACTAATGACGATAAGATCTTTGTCCCACCAGATGAAGATCTCCGACGAGATATGGTAACGAATTGCCATAACACCCCTTCTGCTGGCCACCCTGGTCAGGAGAAAACCCTAGATCTGCTGCGCAGACACTACGAATGGCCAGGAATGGCTACCTATGTAAAAGAATACATCGCTAGATGCGATGTGTGTCAAAGAATGAAGATAGGCAATAAGCCGCCGGCCGGTAAGCTTGAACCCTTGGAGATATCCACGGCTCCATGGGTAGACGTGTCCGCGGATTTCCTCACGGATCTCCCCTTATCTAATGGAAGCGACTCTATTCTCGTTGTTGTTGATCGATTCAGCAAAGAAGTAGAGTTCATTCCCATAAATAAGACGGTAACCGCCCTAGAGACGGCTCGCCTATATTTACATCACGTGTGGACAAATCATGGGATCCCACGTTCTATTGTATCCGATCGTGGACCACAATTCGCATCCCAGGTGATGACGGAATTGTGCAAACGACTCGGCATCAAACCTAAATTATCCACGGCTTCTCACCCACAGACAGATGGTCAGACGGAGAGAATGATCCGAGATCTCCAGCAGTATCTCAGGATCTATTGCCATGAGAAACAGACTGAATGGGCAGACTGGCTACCCATCGCCCAATTCAGTTATAATACAAAGAAGCAGGCTTCTACACAAAAAGCCCCATTCGAGGTCACATGGACCTACGTACCCAGGATGGGAATAGAACCCGGCACTAGTCGCGCTCCAGCAGCCGACAAGTTAGCCGATAACATAACATCTATTTTAAAATCCACAAGGGATAACATTGAGCAGGCTCAAAGAAAGATGAAGGTTCAGGCGGATAAACACCGCTCTGACGCCCCAAAGTACTCCATCGGAGATGAAGTGCTTCTATCTACCAGCAATCTCCGCTTGAAGCGAGATTCGCGTAAATTAACAGAGAAGTGGCTAGGACCCTTCAAAGTCACACGATGCGTGGGAAACAATGCAGTGCATCTTAAACTCCCACGTAATATGAAAATTCACCCTGTGGTAAACGTATCCAGGGTTAAACCCTATCTATGCCGCCTCAACGGACAACCGGTATTCCAACCCGGTCCAGTTTTAGTCAATGACGAACTGGAAGTCGAATATGAGGTAGAGCACATCATAGACGCTCGCTGGAACGGGCGACGAAAAGAATACTTGGTCCACTGGGCTGGCTACTCTGATGAGGAGCGCACCTGGGAACCAATGTCTAATTTAAGAAATGCGGCAGAAGCAGTCGCATTATTCCACGAAACGAACCCAAAAGCCCTAGCACGGGGTGCTTTTGCTCATTTTAACATATTTAATCCCTATGACATAGACAACATACCCACTCCGGTCATCTAGGAATCTGACCCATAGAGGGGGGGTGGTGTTACAAACGCTCTTTTCACTATTTAAAAACTCACTCATGGCAGGAGTCGAACTCCTGACCTCCTATATAAGGAAAACCCCTATCGGCACAAGGCCACTGGGACTTAGACGTTTTCCACCATAACTTATCACGTGACTGCTTACATCAGCAGTCTAGACCACAAGTCACGTGACTTGTCACATGACAAAGGGCTAGACCCTTATCTCTTATCTATGATGTCATCAAGACATCACGCCTTATGTCCAACATGCCCATCACACGAGGCATGCTTCTTTACTTCTTTCTCTCACGGACAAGCTTCTTTATGACTCATGCATTCTTATCGACCAATCATGTATTTTCCCCTTATCATGGTACGATGTCCCTTTATGGTATTTACACAAACATGTACATACAGTAGAATAGTATATAAACCCCAGGACTTCAAGGCTGGAGTCCCCAGCTTTGAAGTCTTGGAGATTCCCTCCTATCATTGCTCATAAGGATCCAAAGGGATCATTACCTTTATCCAAGAGTCAAAGGACCATTACAACACCTCACTACTGCAGGGCATTAGGAGTTGTTTCACTACTTCAAAGCTCCCTCAGCACCGACGACGGTCTCTGCTGTACGAAGAAGATTCCTACTCTTTATTACGACGAAGATTCCTAGTTTTTATTTTACCCTTAGCCGGACTCTCTCAGTGAGGAGGGCCCCAAGACGACGAGAAGAGCGGAAGGAGACCACCACATCCCTTCATCGGATTCACATCCCCTGTTTGACAGCGAGCACCCAGGCTCCTGTTGCCTAACTAGTAGAGGAGAACGGGGGACAGCCGTACCTTTGAGCAAACACCTATAAGGACGGGACACGTTTTCAGACTCACTAGGAGTGACCCACGATCAGTCAGGTGTCCGTGCGCACGTCTGCTGTGCGAGCTCGGCTCCAGTAGGATTGGTTGGATTAGGAAACAGGCAGACGCCGAAATAGCATCGGTGCACGAGGCTTCATTAGAAGTCCATTTCGGAAAAGAGCGAAAGAAGCCCTGTCCTAGCAGGCACCCACGACTCCCGGTAGAGCTATGGCCGAGGAGATGACGCATGAACAGGAGGCAGCGGCCCCTGTATCACCCAGATCGCTAAGGAGAGTCTCAGCAAGCGAAGACCTCAAGGCGTTCTTCCAAGGAACCTCTGTCGAGAAGGCAATGGATGCCCAGACAGTAGGAAGCTTTCATGACGCAGAGGAAGACCCTTTTGCAGTCAAAGAACCACGGTCCCCGGAGGACTACAATGCCAACGTCATCGCTCCAGTCCATCTGGAGTTATCTTATTTAGTCAACGAGCTGGCTACCATGTCGACCATGATAGCTCAGTTGAAGCAGACGGTCGCTGAGCAGACCGAAACAATCAAAGAATTGCAGGCGGCTCGGGAAGCCGACACTGCAGCGCTTAGAGATGCTGTGCGAAACGTCGCACGTGCACACGACAGAATCATGACGGCAGAGCAGTACGCTCTTGCTATGTCACAAGGAATGATCGCTTCTCGATCTAACCCAAAGGTGGTAGTCGAAGAAGAACCCACGGAGGTGGCAGAAGAAGCTACTCCCATTGAGGAAAAGAAGGCAGACGAACCTGCCCCAGTTTTGGAAAAGAAGGCAGAGCCAGTGCTTCTTGCCAAGACCACACGATGGGCGGACGAGTCATGTCCACTCACGATCCAGGAACCCTCGGAGATACCCGAGGCCAAAGAGGAAAAGAAGTCCACCCTCGCGTTCATTAGTCACAGGCTTGGCATGGGCCGATACACGGAAGCGGTCCCACGAACAAGTTCGCCGCTCAGGAAGTCGGCATTAATAAAAGATCACGGTATCGCAGTTAGAAGCGAGAACCGCCAAGTGGAGGCAGGGCCCTCCATTCCCAGAGAAGTCATCAGCAGGCCAAGACCCCTGAAACCCCTTACAACAAGGCCTAGTGCTTCGAATTTGAAAAGAAAGTCAGCCACGTGCTTTGCATGCGGAAAGCAAGGCCACATGGCAAAAGACTGCCGTAACCCCAAGCCCAAGTGCCAAGAGTGTGGCTGGCAAGGGGATCACAAGACCACGTGCTCAAAGAAGGGCACACAAATTCGCGCCGCCACAGAAGGCGCCACCTCATGGGAAGAGGTCAAAAGTTCCGAGATAGCAGCCTCAGAAAAAGAGGTCTTCATGGATGACTTGCGGGGCAAGTCGATTGCAGAAATAAGAGCCCTCTTCCAAAAGGAGAAGAAGGGAAAAGGCAAGGCGGCCTGAGAGATCAAGGATCTCAGTCCGCCAATAGATTCGAATGTTTAGAAGTATTTATTCCCGAGGAATCCCCTGTCGAAGGCGACAGGGTTAAGGGTGGTGGGTTAGCCGAAAGCCCCCGGATTAATTTAATCAGGAACGAAGGATACGAAGTTCTCGATGAAAACCCAGTTATCCTTGAAACGGGTTCTCTACCAAAAGATGGTATCGACATGCGAGAGATTGCTCGCATGCGAATCGAAGAAGAAGCTTCAGACTTCCCTGATGAGATCTTTGTGCGCACGGTTCGCCAAAGAAAAGAAATAAAAATGAACATTTCTATTGGCTCGATGCCAAAATCCCTCCATTTAGTCGAAGCTCTGCTTGACAGCGGGGCTAACCGACTCTTCATAGATGAAGCATGGGTCGTGAGACATGGCATTCCCATGAAGAAACTCACACGACCCATTCCAGTATTTAATGTAGACGGAACCAAGAACTTCGCGGGGAACATCACCCATGCGGCGGAATTGGTAATAGAATTCGAAGGACACAGGGAAAAGATGATGGCAGAAGTCACCAACCTAGGAGGAACGACCCTGGTGATTGGATACAATTGGCTTCTACGCCACAACCCTGAAATAGACTGGCAGAAAGGCACGGTCAAGATGACTCGTTGCCCAAGAAGCTGCTACTTATTACAAAACCGTGCCCTGCACATCTGTGATGCTGCAGAAGAAGAAGACAAGCAGGAGGAAGCATGGGAAGGTTACTATGCCCGAGCGGCATTAGAAGCACCACCCAAACCTTCTGAAAAGTCGCTAGAAGAGCTTGTACCTGAATGCTACCATAAATGGCTAAAGGTCTTCTCTAAAGAAGAATCCGAACGCATGCCCATAAGGAAACCTTGGGACCATGCGGTGGATCTAAAAGAAACATTCCAACCTAAGAAAGGAAGGATCATACCCCTGTCTGTGACAGAACAAGAAGAAGTGTCGGCCTTCATTGACGACCAATTAAGAAAGGGTTACATACGCCCTTCTAAATCCCCTCAGACGTCACCAGTGTTCTTCGTCCCAAAGAAAGACGGACGAAAGAGGATGGTACAGGATTACCGTTACCTCAATGAACATACGGTGAAAAACAATTACCCGCTACCATTGATTGGACAGCTGGTGGATAAGCTAAAAGGGGCTAAGTTATTTACCAAGATGGATCTTCGCTGGGGATATAATAATATCCGCATCAAGGAAGGCGACGAATGGAAAGCCGCCTTCGTCTGCTTCCGAGGAGCGTTCGAACCCTTAGTCATGTACTTTGGGCTATGCAATTCCCCAGCAACATTCCAAGCAATGATGAACGAGCTATTTGCAGACATGGAAGACGTCTGCGTAGTATACATCGATGACTTAATGATATTTACAAAGACAGAATCTCGAGAAGAGCACGAAAAAATTGTACAGAAAGTCTTAGCTCGACTCGAAGAAAACGATCTATATATAAAACCAGAAAAATGCACATTCTTTGCCGAAGAAGTAGAGTTTCTAGGCATGATTGTAGGAAAAGACGGAGTTCGCATGGACGAATCCAAAGTAAAAGCGGTCTTAGAATGGCCAACCCCAAAGAATCTCCGTGGAGTTAGAAGCTTCATGGGATTAGCTAACTTTTACCGTCGGTTTATCGCCGACTATGCCTCTATTGCAAGGCCATTGAATGACCTTACCAAGAAAGACGTTCCATTCATATGGAGCGAAAAATGCCAAGAAGCGTTTGACACGCTCAAACAACGTTTCACCACTGCTCCGGTGCTAGCCTTCCCTGACATTGATTGTCAATTCAGAGTGGAATGCGACGCCTCGGACTACGCCACAGGGGCAGTGTTATCTATCCAAAAGGAGGAAAAGTGGCATCCAGTCGCCTATTACTCCCACTCCATGAACGACCAGGAAAGAAACTACCCGGTCGCAGACAAAGAACTCCTCTCGGTTATGCGCGCGTTAGAAACGTGGAGGCATTACCTAGAAGGAGCTAGACACCAGTTTGAGATCTGGAATGACCACCAGAATCTCCAATGGTTTATGGTCAGACAGGATCTGAACCGCCGACAAGCGCGCTGGGCGCAATATCTATCTAGATTTAATCACATCTGGTACCACAAGCCAGGTGCCACGATGGGAAAAGCAGACGCTCTATCCCGCAGGGAAGACCATGCGGAAGGAGTAGAAGAAGACAACAAGCAGGTTCTTGTAATCCCGCCAGAGCGGATCGGAACAATCCAGATCCAAGATGAAGGCGATAAATTATTAGAACGGATAGAGAACGCCACTCTTCTGCTGAAGGAAGGCGAGATACAGAAGCTTTATGAGAAAGGCTTCACAGAAGATGTCAGAAGTCCACTTATTCGGACTAGCGACAATAAGATCTTTGTCCCACCAGATGAAGATCTCCGACGAGACGTGGTAACGAATTGCCACAACACCCCTTCTGCTGGCCACCCTGGTCAGGAGAAAACCCTAGATCTGCTGCGCAGATACTACGACTGGCCAGGAATGGCTACTTATGTAAAAGAATACATCGCTAGATGCGATGTGTGTCAAAGAATGAAGACAGGCAATAAGCCGCCAGCCGGCAAGCTTGAACCCTTGGAGATATCTACTGCTCCCTGGGTAGACGTTTCGGCGGATTTCCTCACGGATCTCCCCTTATCTAATGGAAGCGACTCTATTCTCGTTGTTGTTGATCGATTCAGCAAAGAAGTAGAGTTCATTCCCACAAATAAAACGGCAACCGCCCTAGAGACGGCTCGCCTATATTTACACCGCGTGTGGACAAATCATGGAATCCCACGCTCTATTGTATCCGATCGTGGACCACAATTCGCATCCCAGGTGATGACGGAATTGTGCAAACGACTCGGTATCAAACCTAAATTATCCACGGCATCTCACCCGCAGACGGATGGTCAGACGGAGAGGATGATCCGAGATCTCCAGCAGTATCTCAGGATCTATTGCCATGAGAAGCAAACTGAATGGGCAGACTGGTTACCCATCGCCCAATTCAGTTATAACACGAAGAAGCAGGCTTCTACACAAAAAGCCCCATTCGAGGTTACACGAACCTATATACCCAGAATGGGAATAGAACCCGGCACTAGTCGCGCTCCAGCAGCCAACAAGTTAGCCGATAAAATAACATCTATTTTAAAATCCACAAGGGATAACATTGAGCAGGCTCAACAAAAAATGAAGGTTCAGGCGGATAAACACCGTTCTGACGCCCCGAAGTACTCCATCGGAGATGAAGTGCTTCTATCTACTGGCAATCTCCGCTTGAAGCGGGATTCGCGTAAACTAACAGAGAAGTGGCTAGGACCCTTCAAAGTCACACGATGCGTGGGAAACAATGCAGTGCATCTTAAACTCCCACGTAATATGAAAATACACCCTGTGGTAAACATATCCAGGGTTAAACCTTATCTATGCCGCCTCAACGGACAACCGGTGTTCCAACCCGGTCCAGTTTTAGTCAATGACGAATTGGAAGTCGAGTATGAGGTAGAGCACATCATAGACGCCCGCTGGAATGGGCGACGGAAAGAATACTTGGTCCACTGGGCTGGCTACTCAGAAGAGGAGCGCACCTGGGAACCAATGTCTAATTTGAGAAATGCGACGGAAGCAGTTGCATTATTCCACGAAACGAACCCAAAGGCCCTAGCACGAGGTGCCTTCACTCGTTTTAACATATTTAACCCCTATGACATAGACAACATACCCACTCCGGTCATCTAGGAATCTGACCCATAGAGGGGGGGTGGTGTTACGATTGCTCTTTTCGCTATTTAAAAACTCACTCATGGTGGGAGTCGAACTCCTGACCATCTATATAAGGAAAACCCCTATCGGCACAAGGCCATTGGGACTTAGACGTTTTCAAACATAAC
>JBBPMF010000939.1:0-14398 GCA_038090175.1 Austroboletus eburneus
GTCGGGAGTGCCAAGGGGTGTTGAAAACTTCAGGAAGAAGCTGAAGAAGACGTCAGAACAGATGGCCAGATGGTTAAGAGGCAGGTACATACCTACGGGTGACCAGAGCGTGACCCATACGGTCCGGGAAATGACGCGGACACGTCGAGTGTCAGTAGGCGTCGAGGGCAATGGGAACGTGTCGACGAAGCTGCGAAACACGTTTAAACGGGCGGACGAACTGCCAGAGCAGTGGAATCTGCAGGACTTGCCTGGGAGGGCGCAGAGCGAGCTGGACAACACAGGCGTAAGAAAGCGATATTGCGACAATGCAAAAACGTCGAGCCAAGTTGGAGGTCCGGAAGGCCAAGAGGGGGTCTAAGAGGCGTTGGGCGATGTCGAATGCGATTGGAGATGTAGGATCGACGGATACAGCGTGCATAACAATAGGAACGGGTATTGGATGGTTGACGAAGGAATCTGTGAGCGTGACGAGTCGGACCGGAGGTACTACCCAAGGAGAGAGCGAATCAGCACGAAAAGCGCAAGCGAGAGGTAACAGACGCATCTGAGCTACCCACAGCATCCCAGAAGTGCCCCAGACGACCTAATGGGTATTGAACTGGCACCAGAACACCTGGCGCGGGATCCTAAAGAATAGAGGGAGGGTGTGTCAGACACCTGGCAAACGATCCGGTGCCGGAAAAGACCAGCAAGATGGAGGATGGTCGTGTGGTTGACAACAGGCATCAGATACCATTGATAGACCTGGGGATACAAAAGGTGACAATGAGCATCATTGGGCTAATGCACCCACAGAGCCATACATTGAGCATGGAGGAAGGGAAAGGAGAGTTAAGAGTCAAGGCAAAGACATCAAATGGCCTAAGAAGTTCACTAGCACAATGAAATCAAGTCAGCAATGAGAACAGTTCACTGTTAGTGCAACAAGCAACTCACTTGAACCACAGAAGCCACCAGATAAATCAATGCATCTGTTGAAAGCAACTAACTATAGGATGCTTATCTACAGCCTGAGTAGTGTATAATCAGTACATGAGAAAGGCTTACTTAATATGTAGCATACTTAGTATAAAGTGTAAAGTTTCAACTCCACTTTAATAACAACTTCTTTATCTTGAACTACCATCACCAGACAAAGCCCCCAAGCCTAGTCCTTCATCAGCCAATTGTCCCAAACCTAGTAGCATCTAGTAAGCCATGGAAGAATCTAGGTAGCCTTTTAAACCTAGCAGGATATGGGTGAGAGTGGACTGAACCTTTTGCTAGACCAAGCTAGATCTAGTAGGCACTAGCTAGGACTAGCAAGCATGGCTTGCATTCACACTAGACCTAGCATGAACATGACCCATCTGTCACAGGTCTTGCAAGACCTTGCACACATATGCTTTAATTTAGCAGGCTTGCATTACTTACATACTTAGAAAATGATTGTACACTTATTCGTTGAGAATATCAAGTATACAAATGTTACACTACTAAACAGAGGCCCTGCTATTGCCACCACCTTGTTGTAATCATTGTCCTGCCACTGCTGGTGTTGGCAATGTGAAACATTGGCATTGCTGCTGTGGCTGTCATTGGTGCTGATAGTGTTGTTGTCATCCTGCTATCGCTGGTGGTGAGGAGCCGCTTTGCTGCCATCATTGGTATTGGTGAGATGCTGCTGTCACTGCCATTGCAATAGTGCTGATCTTGCCATCCCCCATGTTAGTAGGGTGGTGCTGCCATTGCATAGTCAATGTTGTCATCATTGTCCTGCCATTGTGGGCATTGACGATGTGGCATCATTGTTGTTCTCTTTTCATTGGTGGAGTTGAGTTGCTGGCATGCTATTGTTGTTGGTGTATCGGCACCAGCATTGTTTTCCCTTGCTGGTATTGATGGGGCACAGTGTTGCTGCTTTCATGTTGTCACTGTTGTCCTGCCATTGTCGGTGTTGGCAATGTGGTGCCATCTGTCTGGCTATTGCTGGCATTGATGGGGTGCTGGCATTGTGGCCATTGTACTGTAGTCATCCTGCTATAGCTGGTGTTACATAGTAATGTGGCACCAATGTTGATGTTGATGGGCAACTGGCATTGTCTTCCTGTCACTAGTGCTGATAGGGCGCTGCCATCAATGCCATTGCATGGTTGCTGTCATCCTGTCATTGCTGGTGTTGTCAATGTGACAGCATCATCATATTGTCCTTGTTCATGTTGATGAGATGTTGGTGATGTCTTGCCATTGTTACACTTGCACAATGTCTAGTCCCAATGTGTCCTCAAAGGTGACACAAGGTCCTGTAGATCGAAGGGTTCTCTGCTGAGACTTGAGACTCAGGCAGGATGAGACTAAACACTGCATATAATTGCGCAGATCTAGCTGGGGAATGTACAGGATAACTACTAGCTATTTATACAGGTCGGAACCATCTCGGAATGGAAGAAGTGATGGGACCAGACACATGGTATACTATAATGGCCTCGTGGAGTCAATGATGGAAATGGGATGACAATGCCATCAAAAGAAGGATAACAGGAGGAGCAGAGGTCCATGATGAAAGCAGCGTTAGAGACACATGGCAAGAGCTATGAAAGTGAAAGAAGGGAAGAACAGGGCGAGTTCAGAACGGGAATCTCCATATAACTGTATGGAGCATAGTCTTTAGGGAATAAGGTCCAGTAACATTTCGGGGGTAGTCCATCCTCGGGTTTCCACTCCAGAGGGAACGAAGTGGGGAGTTCAGATGGTCCTGAATCCTCAAGTCCTTCGGAATCATGCTTACTTGTAACAGCCATTGCTGTTGTTGATAGGGCACCGGAGTCACATCATTGCTGTTTCATCATTGGTGGTGTTGCCATTGCCATGGTGTCACTGCCATTGTGTCAGCCATTATTGGTGCTGATAGGGCGCTGCTATCAATCCCATTGCATCCTCACTGTTATCCTGCCATCACTGGTATTGGTGATGTAGCATTGTGTCATTCTTTTTTCGTTGGTGTGGTTGAAGAGACGCTGCTGCTGCAGGTTTTGCATTGTCACCATCTCTCTGCCAACACTTGTGTAAGCAACATGTTGTTGTTGTTGGTACTGACAAGGTGAAAGTGCCATTGTCACATTGTTGGTAGCATCATCTTGCTATCACTGGTATTGATGGGGTGCCACTGTCGCAGCCATCATCGTCACCCTGCCATTGCTGGTGTTGGCATGGTGATGTTGTCGTTTTTGATGCTGATGACATGATGGTGCCACCAGCATTGCATCAGTGGTAGAGAACCACTGTCACTGTCCTGCCATTGCTGGCATCTGTGCTGTGGTGTCATTAGTGTTGAAAAAATGAGTACAAGTCACTGAGAATGTGAATGGATAACAAGATGGGTAAATATATGAGCAACATATGAGATTCTCCCTTTGACCACTGAGGTTTCATTTTCACTGCAATGACTTGATGGAATTGAGTAATTAGATATCCTGGTACCTGAAGGAGCGTGAAGGAATGGAATAAAATGAATCAAGACATACCAAAATCTGACACTGATGGAATTTGACAAGATGGTGGAGCTGGTTGGTCTTGGTTGTAGGAGTAGTGGTGGTTTTGGCAAGTGATGAGATAGAGCAGTTAAGGACTTCAAAAAAAATTCTAGCATAAAATTGAAATATGTGATATAATATCTACTGATACCACAACCACATATGGTCCTGTGATGTAACAGATAATGCATCTTGTTGCTATCTTTGAAGTCAGCAAGTGGTTATGAGTTTGATTCCCTGATGTTTAAACTTACTTATTCACTTATGCTTATGCCTATTTGAATGTACTTAACTTATTTGTGATGTTGTATCTACAATAATACATTTAGCTGCTTGCTTACTTTGAAAAAGTGTTCAGATCTTTGAGTGCATTCACTGAGTGAGGAAATGATAGACTAGAAGGGGCCTAGTGAGAAAGAGAGAATCTTGCAAGGCCTTGTTAATTTTGAAAGGGTTGGAGAACCTAGCAAGGCCTTGCTAGGTCTAGAAAGATGTGCTAGTCCTAGCAAGGCTGTGTCAGATATTTGATGTCACACAGTTCTAGCAAGGAGTGCATGTTTATTGCAGTATATTGCAGGCACTAGCAAGGAAGGCTAGTCCCTAGCATGGAAAAACGTAACTAATCAAGCTAGCTAGATCTAGTAAGGCCTTGCAAGGCCTTGCTAGAACTGGAACAATTGGCTGATGTTACCCCCACTGAGTACATGGTTACCTGGTACAATAGAGTTATTGCCTCTATATAGGTTTTATGATTCTAGCTGCTATGAGCCTAAGTACAGGCTTGATACCTAATATGTGTTACCTGGAACAGTGCAAGTTCAACAGCAGCAACTGGTTAAATTGCACTTTGGAGGAAGAGGACAAGTATCTGAGTTACAATATTGAGTTGACCAGCATAATCATTATACATAGATGCAAACTCCAAAAATGCACCTTCAACTCCCTAACTATGGAATATCTTGAATTAACCATTAAACCAGGAGAATTTGCAATGGATAAGATCAAATTCCAGGCAATTGAGGAATGAAAATCACCCACTTCAGTAAAAGTGGTACAATCCTTCCTAGGATTTTGCAGCTTCTACCACAGATTCATTCCCAACTTTGTCCAAAAAGTCACCTCCCTAAATAGGCTTACTCAGAAGGATTCCTCATGGAGATGGGAAGAAGAAAAACAAAAAGTGTTTGAGGAAATGAAACAGATGTTTTCTACTGCCCTGATCCTGAAGCAACCAGACCCAGAGCATCCCTAATATGTCATGACCAATGCATTCCTCCTGGCCACAGGGGGAGTACTTATGCAGAAGAACAGCAATAAAGATCTGCACCCATGTGTCTATTGATCCACCACTCTATTCAGTGCTGAACAAAACTATGATATCTATAACCAAGAACTTCTTGTAGTCATCCATACCCTGGAGGATTGGCATCACCATCTGTTAGGAGCTCGCCATGTGGTTCAGATCCTCACTGACCACAAAAACCTCACTTACTTTTGAGCCCCTCACAGACTTTTTCAACAACATGCCTGATGGCAGATGTTTTTACAAGACTTCAATCTTGTGATCACACATATATCAGATACACAAATGGAGTCTGCAGATGCTTTGTCTCAAAGGAATGAGGTCTCTACTGATGCAGACAATGATGAAATGATCCTTCTCTCAGATGACCTCTTTTGTAAAGTCATTGACCTGGCACTTACAGAAAAAATCTCCCAATCAATTTCTTCTGATTCTTTTGTTCTTACTGTCCTCTAACACATGTATGCTGATACACTCTCTTTACCCTGGACCAAACTATCTGACTAAATCTTTGCCAATGATGGACTTTACTTTCAGGGACACCTCTTCATTCCTGAAGAAGCTTGACAAAAGCTGGTCTATGATCTACACTATATGCCTGCTATGGGTCATATGGGACATTTCAAAACTCTGGCTGCTTTAGAAAAAGATTTCTGATGGCCAGGTATGTTCATCTTCATACAATGATTCATTGCTAAATGTGTGACATGTTAGGCCCATAAGATTAATACTCACCCCATGTTCCCTCTTCTAATTCCCATTGCATCTTCAACTCTTCAACTATTCCAACAAGTCTCAGTGGACCTGATCTTCAGTCTACCCCCCATTGATAATTTTGACTCTATTATGGTCATGGTTGACCATGGTCTTTTAAAAGGAATAATTTTCTGCCCTTGCTTTGAAAAAATCAATGCACAGGGAGTAGCTCAGCTCTTTTTTGATCATGTCTTTAAAAGATTAGAGCTTCATAATCAGGTCATCTCCAACAGAGGATCACAATTCATTTCTGTATTTGTCAGGAAATTGGCCCAACTACTTCAATATGATGTTGCTCTGTCTTCTGCATACCATCCACAGACAGATGGAGAAATGGAACACCTCAATCAAGAATTGGAAACCTATCTCTGAATCTTTTGTGATGGATTAACAGATCAATGGGTCAAGCTTCTTCTGCTAGCCAAATTTTATCATAACTCAGCTATCCACTCAATCATACAGAAACCTCTGTTTAAACTAATTATGGGGTATTAACCCCAAGCCTACCCACCAATCAGAAAGACCTTTGTTCTGGAACTAGAAAATAGACTATCTAAATTGGAGGACTCTTGAAAAGAAGCCCTGGCAGCCTGTGAATGAGCCAGGACCTTTATGGAATAATGAAAGAGATCCTCATTCCAATTATGAAAGGTTGGAGACAAAGTCTGGTTGGAAGTGACCAATCTTAGAATAAACTATCTCACAAAGAAATTAGCTCTGAAATGAGAAGACCCCTTTGAAATTGACAAAGTAATATCTCCTGTTGCCTATCAGCTCCAATTTCCCCCAATCTGGAAAATACACAACATATTCCATGCAAGTCTTCTCTCATCATACAGTGACTCAAACAATTGTTTCAATGTTTGCAGGTTTTGCATTAAACATCACTAATGCAATAACCCTAAACCTTGCCCTAACATGGTTAGTGTATGAATTATAGTACACACTCTTAGCTTTCTATCAGTATAAGATTTAAGGAATTTGGATAAGATTTGATGAAATGGCAGCCATTTCAAATTGGTAACTCATTGGTACAATTGTTTGACTTTTGCTTCTAATTGCATACATTGGACCCTGGAATGCTGTAATGTGCTTATACATCTTATGTAAGTGCTTGGTAATGACATAATTATGTAATTGATGGTATGACCACATATATAAACTCTTTCATTATGGCTTTATTTCCTTATTCTCATCATGAAATTCATCTTTTCTGCTCAAAAGACCAATATTATTTTTTTAGCTTTCTCTGATATCTCCTGCAGGCAGATTGCCTCCTAAACTGGCCTAGAGAAGTCCACAGTGGCTAGAGTACTCCAAGAAATCCAACCTATTAAGAAGAAGCTCTCTGCTGGCCACCATTCTAAGCTTACTTATATCAACAAGCATGCTATTGTTCAGCAAATCATTACTGGCAAGGTCAAAAATGCAGTCCAGGATACTCATTTCATGAACTCCATTATCGACTCTTCTATCTCTTCACAAACTGTGAGGAATATCCTTACAGAGGCTTCATTGAAAGCTATGATAAATAAGAAAAAACTTCTTTTCTCTGCTGGCCATAAGAAAAGAAGACTAGCTTTTGCTCTCAAGTATCTGCATTGAACTGTAGAAGGCTGGCAGAGAGTTATATGGTTAATGAAAGTAAAATCAACAGAATAGAGTCAAATAAACAAGAGTATGTGTGGAAAAAGAAAAGTAAGGGCCTGATTTCTAGAGAAATCAAAGATACAGTCAAGTTTGAAGGAGGTTTTCTGATGATGTGGGGCTGCATATGTTGGAATAGAGTGGGGGGATTTGAGTGAAGTTGAGAGAAGGATGGATGCTGAATAGTATATGGCATTCCTGGAGCAAGAACTGCTACAAAGTATAGTGATATCTGAAATCTCCTCAGATGATGTCATCTTTCAATAGAACAATGACCTCAAGCATATCTCCAGAAGAGCTCAGAGATGGTTTGAAGAACAGGGTATCAATCTTTTGAACTGGCCTGCACAGTCTTCAGACCTTAATACCATTGAACACTCTTGGGGTCATATCAAAAAATGTCTTTCAGATTATTCAAGGGTATTCACTGGAGTTCATCAGTTATGGGAAAGGGTGGTAGAAGAGTGGGGGAATATTTCTGTGAAGCAGTGTCAGAAGTGGATAGAAAGTATTCCCAGAAGGATTCAAGCAGTTGTAAAGGCAAAGGGAGGCCAAACCAAATACTAAATATCACATTTTGTATAAAGTCAAACAATTGTCTCAATAAGTAGTCATTTTGAAATGGCTGCCATTTCATCAAATCTTATCCAAATTCCTTAAATCTTATACTAATAGAAAGCTAAGAGTGTGTACTATAATTCATACACTAACCTTGTTAGAGAAAGATTTAGGGTTATTGCATTTAGTGATGTTTAACACAAAATCTGCAAACATTGGAACAATTGTTTGAGCCACTGTATGTGGAAACTTGGGAGTATGGGATCAACTTCTGTCAGCCTCCCTCAGAACTGATAAATGGAGAAGAGAAGTGGGAAATTGATAGGATCATTGCCCACAGGAAAGAAAGGGAGCTTACCAGTTCCATGTCTGATGAAAGGGATATGGCTCTGAAAATGACACATGGGAACTGAAACCAAATCTAATTAACAGTTTGGGGATCTTTCAAACTTATAAATGATCCAAAAACCTCTAAACTATCCTCCATTACATGACATTCCCTGCTGAATACTCTATCAAATCTGCTCATGAATTTTCAAGACTTGAGCCCCTTGCATTCTTCCTCTCATGTTTGGAATCTTCATTTCTGAATTACTTCCTGTCTGAGGACATCGACTCCCCCCTATATTTGAAATACCCTTCTGATATTGGTTCTCAAATGCCCTGCCCTCTACCACCACATCATCTTTTACCTCCTCTATGATAAAGCACCCATTCCCCTCTCTCTTATCTTGGCATTTCAACAAATTTTCCTCTCTATGCAACTTAACCATGACTGAGCTCAAAGAAATTCAACATCAGCAGACTCTCTCAATTACTCAATTGAACATTTTCTGGCAGAAGGACAAATCCAAATCTGCCAGACTCTTGCAGATCTTGGAATTTTCCAAATCATTAACACCTTCTCTCAGGTTACAATGGCCCCCTACCTCTAACCTCTCCTCTGAGCTCTTACTGAAGAGCAAGAAGAGTATTACCTCCATGACTTTCCTCATAACCACTTTGCTATTTTGCCCTCTGTTACCCTCATCCCCAAATGGTTTGACAGGTCCAGCTATGCCAGGAACCCCTATCATGGGAAGCATTAAATCCCTGCTTGAGGGAATTGCCATGGCCAAAAGGAGAATTAAAGAGTCAGCTCTACAAGAGGCAGAAGAGCTGGCCTTATTCTCCATTTCCCAACCCCCAAAGTTCTATCTATTCAGAGTGGCTTGATGTAACAGAGTGCAGGGCTGAGGGCTACACAGAGTGAGAACTATGATACAGGTAAGTAATAAATGTGTATAAGTATGAATAGTATGGCTTATCTCCAGTCAATGTGATATAAGACTGGAGGAAAGTGTATGCACCATGTGGGCTGTCTGGTATGTACAAAAAAGGAAAAATATATAATACCAGCAGTATGCAGTCTGACTGATCTCCAACACATCCCCTCAGGCTGATTGCAGCACACATCCATCAACCATCTTCTTGATGCCATCACACATGAGCAATTTGGTAAATCCATTGGCAAGCATCTCAACAGTTAGGATGTGGGTGACTACAAGTGTCCCCTTCTCAATCTGTTCACATATGTATGGCATAGAACTGGACATCAATATGTTGAGTGTGGGAGTGAAACCAGGCCTTTTTGGTGAGTATGATCACTCTGATATTGTCAGCAAGTAGTTGTGTGGTATGTCATGTGTCATCGAACAGTCTGATGTTGGTGAGAAACTGATGCAGCCATAGGGCCTGTTTCATGCAGTGTGATATTGCCATGTATTTGGCTTCCACTAATGATGTGGCAATGGTAGGTTGCTTTTTGCTGTTCCATGATATTGCTGCATCACCAAGCTTGAACAGGTAGTCTGAAGTTGAGCAGTAGTCATTGGGGTCATGTGCCCAGCTTGCATCCATGTATTCTATCAAGGTGTTTGGGTCTGTGATTCCTGTCCAGCCAAGTGTAAGTGCCAAGTCATGTGTTCCCTTCAAATACATATTGAATAACATGCATCAATGCATTCCAATGTTTTCTGCAAGGGTTTGCACTGAACTGACCATGTTGGCTAGTTGCAAATGTGAGATCAGGTTGTGACACAATGATGAGCCAAGTAATGCCACCAAGAACTTCATGGTAAGGGTATTTCATCATCATCTTTCTCTTGGCATCATTCTGAAAGCTATTGTCCTTTGACAGGGTAATACCAGGATCCATGGAAGAGCAGTGTGTCAATATATTGGGCCTGCAACAGTGTGATGATTCTGTTTTTGTGGTCATTGGTGAGCTTGAGGCCCATGAGCCAATCCAGGTCCTTCTCCTTCATCTCAAAGAGCTTGTGGAGGATTTTCCAGGTATTAATAAGCATGTCCTTTGTGTTTGCAACTGCTAATGCATTGTCAATGTGAATTGCAGTGATGAAATATCCTGCAGCTATGCAGCAGCTATATACAGCATAGTCAGAGGATAGTCAGATACAATTGTGCACACTGAGTTTTCCATGCATATGCTTGTTCCACAGGTAAGAATCTTGTTTAATTCCATAGAGACCCTGTTGTAGCTCAGCAACTTTGTCTATTCCATCACTGAAGCCTTTGGGCTGGTACATATAGATCTTGTGGTCAATTTTGCTATGCAGGAATGCTCCAGTGATGTTGTCCTGACAATGGTACTAACCATGAGCTGCAGCAAGGTGGAGTATGGCATGGATGAAGTCAAGATGGACTGTGGGTGAGAAGATACCACTATAATCAAGTCCAGAAATTTGTAAGTATTCCTGAATGACAAGGCATGCTTTATATTGTAGGATATCAATGTTGGAGCCATATTTGAAACATAGGTTCAGCAGCATTCAACAGTTTCCCTGTCCATGGGTTTATTGACCAGTTTTCAGGTCCCACATCTCTTCAGCATGGCAATCTCTTCCTTTGTTGCTTTTTACCAGTGATCAGCATTAGGGCTGATAGTAGCTTCCTGAAAGTTCTGTGGGATTTCATGTTCATGTGCCACAAGGTAAGTGAGTTGGGCAATGTTGCCCATTTGTGTTGGCTCAATGGGTATTTCATCTTGCTTTTGTTGTCCTTTACATTCCTCATGTTTTGCTTTTTGGTTTGCTTTCTCTTTTTCCTGTGCTGCCCTTTGCTTATCTGCTGCTTCCTTTTACACAAAGGTTGGGAAATGTGTTCTAAGTGATGCAGTGTAGGTGTGGCTGTGTTGGGGACCATGGGGTCAGGTTGAGTTGACCATTCAAGCTGATGTTGTTACAAGTAAGCACAATTCCAGTGGTTCTGAAGATTCCAGAATCAGATTCCATGGTTCTGATGCTTCTGAGTTACCTTCCTGTGGTTCCAAAGGTTCCAGAATCTCAGAAACATTGGAACACTTTTGTCATATCCCAGATTTCAACCAAGTCCCCTCCGGTCATCTCCAAGGCCATACGACTGCCTCTGGTTATCTTACTCCAGAGTTAGAACATTCCATCGCTAAGTCTTTCCTGGTCTCTTGTCCTTTCCTCTGTATCTAATTCTATGTTCATTTCCTGTATGTTATACTTATGTTACTTTCTTATATTTCCTTGTTCACTATTTAGTTAGCCTCCATTCTACACTGTTGTGCTCAGACAAGAAAGCACAGCCCTGGCTGTGCAACTTGCTGGCACAGTAGCAGTCCTTTGTATTCTCCATTTCATGACCCTAGCCTTTCCTTCTTCAGAACTCTGACCTCCATATATAAATCCATGTACCCTTAGCTTAGATCTCAGTTCGAATATTGATTTAATCACCCACTTTACTTCTCCACCATTGATCTTGTATTGGTGTTTTCTTGCCTGAGTCTAGATGACTCACCTCTGACCCTCTGACCCTCCAACTCTCATCCCTCTCATAAATTAGCGACAGCAGACTCGAACAAGGGTGCACCACATAAGGTGAAGCCGAAGTTGCTTTCCAAATCGTACACCTCTGGTGCTCCAGAGATTAGTACCCGGACCTCTGTGGGACCAGATTTAACAGTATATTCGAACTCAAACTTGTCTCAAGTTCCTCACATCTCACATCCCTTTTCTTCCCACAACATTTGACAATCGCTCATGTCTACCCATACAATGCAGATCCATTCTCATTTGCATCACAAACAGGAATGAGGAGCAACTGCTCAGGCAAACCCATATACTCCCTTTCGTCCTTGTAACTCTCCACAAGTTGAATTCCGGAGCTTCTCCAACTGTCACCCAGCTCCTCGTGTCTGCATCCCTCCATTCCGCACATGCTAAAAAGACTGAAAGGTGGGTGAGTGGACTATGAGGTAGTTACCTGCAAGTCCAGACCACCAGAAATTGTCTGTGATGTGGGGAGCGAATAGGTTTGCCCCTGAGGGACTCTAGGAGCAAGGGAATAAGACCTGGGCGAAGTCAAGGGTGTAACCAATTGGTCTAATGGAAGACTGCTTAGGTGGTCTTTGGAAGTCCAGAAGTCTGAAGGGCAAGTGTCAGTTGTAAAAGCATGTAGATGATGCAGGACTGGTGGTTCAGTCTTAGAAATGGTAAGAATGATAGAGGGAGATGGTCCCAGTGGTGTACGATGTGAGCCAAATGGTAGCTGTCATTACAAAATGATGAGTACAAAATTTTATAGTCTGGGTATGCCCAAACTCTACATATGAAACCAAAAATATAAATAAGGTTGTGATGGAAGTCCATCAAAGGGTGACAAGATGGGAAGCAAGGAGGTACTGACCCCTTGGGACGAAGATGAAACTTCTCATCTTGGGCCAATAAGACCAAAACATCAGTGATGTTCAGTACTCCTGATCATATAGCTATGTAGTGTCCAAATAAATAAAAAACAAAGTGCAGAAGACAAAATAGGGACAATATGAAGAGGGATCACCTATGAAATACCAAAGAGACCAATGGTCTTCTGGAAGTCCACTAGTCTGGAAGTCCAGTGGTCTTGTAAGTAACATCATACATGAACAGTAAAAAGGTAGGAATCAAAAAACAATGATAAAGAAGTAATGAAGAACATCAATAAAGAGTAATATACATGTAATGATGCACTGGTCTTCACACCTGCTGGAGACTTTGAATACTGACTGTCCTAAGTCAGGTCACGTGACCGTGGGAATATCTTTGCATCAACGTGGATTGACTTGAGGCTCATTTGTGCCCTTCACCAGTCTTCCTCACTCTCATCTACTTTACCCCAAAATGTCTGCCTCCTCTTTTCAGTCAAAGGTTGACCAATACTGTGGCTTAGCCAATGCTGAAGTGACCCACTGCCAAGCAATCTGCTAGAAGTTCAAAGACACCACCCAGCACATCCTGGATGTAGCCAAGACCACACCGGATGACAAGAAGGAACTGGTGGAGAAGATTTGGATATAGATGGAGCAGTTTGGCGATGCCTGAAACAACTCCTATTGCCCTGCAGTAGTGAGGTGTGTAATGGTCCTTTGACCCTTGTATAAAGGTAATGATCCCTTTGGATCCTTATGAGCAATGATGGGAGGAAATCTCCAAGACTTCAAAGCTGGGGACTCCAGCCTCGAAGTCCTGGGGTTTATATACTATTCTACTGTTTGTACATGTTTGTGTAAATACCATAAAGAGAGATCGTACCATGATAAGAGGAAAATACATGATTGGTAGATAAGAGTGCATGAGTCATAAAGAAGCATGTCCGTGAGAGAAAGAAGTAAAGAAGCACGCCTCGTGTGATGGGCATGTTGGGCATGAGGTGTGATGTCATTATGACATCATAGATAAGAGATAAGGGTCTAGCCCTTCGAGCATGTGACAAGTCACGTGACTTGGTTCTAGACTGCTGAAGTAAGCAGTCACGTGATATGTTATGGTGGAAAACGTCTATGTCCCAGTGGCCTTGTGCCGATAGGGGTTTTCCTTATATAGGAGGTCAGGAGTTCGACTCCTGCCATGGGCGAGTTTTAAATAGCGAAAAGAGCGTTCGTAACAGCAGGTGCAAATGACATGGCAAGTGTCAGTGTTGGTAAGGAAGGGGTAATGTCAACAAGGTGTTAATGACACGAGGAGCAAGGTTCAAGCAACGTAGATGGTGGGCAAGGTAAGAAGGATGATCTTTGATTTTATATCAGGACTTCTAGAAAGGTCCTTAGGTTGCCCTTTGGGTTACTTGGTAAAACAATGAATAAACCAAAGATGGGGATATCCTATAATGATACCCCACCTTATATACATGCAATCTAGTGCATGGACCACTATGTAGGGTAGGCATTGTTACAAGTGTCCACAGTTCCGAAGGTTCCGGAACTGATTCCCGCGGTTCCGACGCTTCCGGAGTATCTTCCCGTGGTTCCGAAGGTTCCGGAATTCCGGAACCATCAGAACTCTTCAATACTTTACCGGAATGGACACTGGAAGATGGACTACCCATAGAATGCTACTGGACTCTATTTCCCGAAGACTATGCTCCATATGGACATATGGAGATTCCTATTCTTGACTCACCCTGTTCGTCTCTTCTTCCTCTTTTGTAACCCTTGCCATGTGCTGTTAGAACTGTTTTCGTCACGGACCTCCGCTCCTCCTTTCGCCTCTCCTTTCGGCGACTGTGTCATCCCATTCTTATCACTGACTCCACGAGGCTGTTGTAGCATACCATG
>JBBPMF010000940.1:3397-14373 GCA_038090175.1 Austroboletus eburneus
ATGCTCCCCAGCTAGATCTGCGCAATTATATGCAGTGTTTAGTCTCATCCTGCCTGAGTCTTGAGTCTCAGCAGAGAACCCTTTGATCTACAGGACTTTGTGTTGCCTTTGAGGACACACTGGGACTAGATGTTGTGCAAGCATAACAAAAGATCTAGCTCTCCCCATACCTCTGCTATCACGCAGCAAGGCACCCCATTAGTTGCCCACCATTTCTTACGGATACAGGGAAGACCCTCCTCAAAAGGACTCTGAGGACGAAACAGACAGAAGAGAACAATCAAGACTTGAGTCCATCTCCGAGACCCTCAGAAGGAACCAACCCCACTTCACTCAAAGTGGAATCCCTCCTCCTCCATCAAGATCTCATCTGTCTCGAAGAACTCCGTTCTCCTCTGCCCACAACACCCCTACCCCTCAGATCAACCCCCTCCCCAATCCAGACCACTCAGAAATGGCCGAACTCAAAGCCGGACTCCCAGAAGAGTTCTCAGGAGAAGCATCTGATGCCAAATTCTGGATCAGAGCCATGAACGCATACTTCCTTATGAACAAGGATAAGTACAACGATTTAAAGAAGATCTATATCACCCTCAACAGGATGTCAAGAGGGCGGGGAAAGCAGTTTGCTGAAGCTGCATATGAAAACTTTGACTCTGGAACCATTGCTCTAGACAAAGCCACCTGGAGTGAATTCAAGAATGAATTCTTAGAGATCTTCTCAGACAAGCACACCGCTGCTGACTCCCGATGAAAGTTACACCAAATTACGATGAAAGGGAAAGGACTTGATTCCCTCAACAAATTTAGCATCGACTTCCGACTCCTTGTATCTAAATCAGGAATCTCGGATCAAAATGCCCTGATTGAATACTATAGATCCAGATCTCACAGAACAGATCCTAGGAATGGAAAAAGAGCCTGCATCATGGAAGGAATGGTCGAAAAAGCTGCTGCCTTTGCCCGGCAACAGGATCGGATAAAAGACATCTGGAAAGGAAGAACAGACTATGAACGAACCAACAACCGAGATTCAAATGCCATGGATATAGATGCCCTTCAGACCACTGCCCTAGGATGACGAATGCTCTTCCCCACTGAAAAAGCTCGCCACATCAGAGAAAATAGGTGCTTCATCTGTCATAAAGTTGGATGCTCCACTAGGAATCATCCAAAAAGAGGAAACCCACCACCATGTCCCCCTAGGAATCCAGCCAGGGTCCAAACCATCGAAACAAAGAAAGGACCCATCAATGAATATGTGAAACAATTAGAAGAAAAACAGGTGAATGAGAAAGAAGTACTCTGGGTACTTAAGGAATGTTTTGAGGATCCTAAAGAGGATGAAGAAACAATTGCAAAGATTGAACTCAAGGACAAAGGCTTTTCGGATTTTTAAAGAGGGGACAGAAGTCAGCTCACTGCTTCCCTAACTTTTCTTCTGTATTAGTATCAAGTGATCCAAAATCAATACATGTTCCCATTTCACTTGAAATATCCAGAAGAACCACTGCCGAAACCACCACCTTGATCAACTACAGAGCAACTGGCTCATTCATAAACTTGGACTTTGCCAAAAGGAACAACCTACCCATGGAAAGAATAGCATGATCCATCAGAGCTATCAATGCAGACGGAACAACCAATCAAGCAGGACTTATCAGGTTCTGAACTATGATTACTTTCCTTATCGGAAATGTAATAAAAAGCCGAATGTTCCATCTCCTTCTGGCCAGCAAGGAGAATGTCATCCTAGGAATGAACTGGCTTAGGGAACAAAATCTGGACATAGATTGGGCAACAGGAAGAGTAACCCTTCCAACTACCAAACCGGGACCAAAAACAAACCCTGAAGGAGGATGAAGAAGATAAAAGAAAATACCTCATAAGATATCTCTGGAAAGATCCTGATTTCGAGACCCACACATCATACTATGAAAGATATGAAATCACTGAAGAATACGTCATGAAAACAACACTATCCATGGAACTAGAGATGGAGAAAAAGCAGGAAAAAAAGGAGTTACCAAAAGACTATCGAAACTTCAAAGATGTATTTGAAGAGAACCCCCCAAATGTTCTACCTCCTTCACGAGCATATGATCATACCATCAAATTGAAGGAAACATTCATTCCAAAAAGAGCCAAAGCCTACCCCCTGTCTCTTTCTGAACAAGAGACCTGTAAAAAGTTTGTAGAAGAAAATCTAGCAAACAGATGAATCAAACCATCGCAATCACCCCAAGCAGCACCTTTCTTCTTTGTCAATAAGAAGGATGGAAAGCTCCAACCCTGCCAAGATTATAGATACCTCAACGAGCATACTATAAAGAACGCCTACCCCCTACCAAACATCCAGTCCATCGTCAAACAAATAGGGAACTCAACCATCTTCACCAAAATGGACATCCAATGGGGATATCACAATATACAAATAGTACCAGAAGATCGATGGAAAGCAGCCTTCATCACCCCCTTTGGACTGTTCGAACCAACTGTAATGTTCTTTGGGTTATGCAACTCTCCGGCCACTTTCCAGGCCTTCATGAACAATGCTTTTGGGGATTACCTTGTGGAAGGATGGCTAATTATCTATATGGACAACCTAGCCATCCATTCCGCTGATCCATCCGAGCATAAGGAAAGGACTATCAAAGTCCTAGAACGACTTAGAAGCCTAGGACTTAGGTGTAAAATCCAGAAATGCACCTTTGACTCTCAGACCATGGACTACCTGGGTCTAACAATTCGACCAGGAGAACTCACCATGGATATGACCAAACTCCGAGCCATAGAAGAATGGAAACCTCCCAACTCAGTCAAAGCAGTAAGATCCTTCCTAGGATTTTGCAACTTTTACTGAAGATTCATTTCAAACTTCGCTCAAAGAGTCGCCCCACTTAATGACCTTACTCGAAAAGACAAACCCTGGACCTGGACCGAGAAAGAACAGCATGCTTTTGAGGACATGAAACTGGTGTTCTCTACTTCCCCAGTTTTAAAACAACCGGACCTGGAACACCCATACTTTGTAATGACGGATGCCTCACTCCTAGCCACAGGAGGAATCCTCATGCAAAAAGACTCCAACAGCGATCTCCACCCATGTACATACCGATCTGCCACTTTATCAAGTGCAGAATGAAACTACGACATATACAACAGAGAACTACTGGCAGTTATCCATGCTCTTGAAGATTGAAGATACCACCTACTTGGAGCTCGACATGTGGTCCAGATACTCACTGATCACAAAAACCTTACCTACTTCAGAGCCCCCCATTGACTATCATGACACCATGCTTGATGGCAAATGTTCCTGCAAGACTTCGACCTTGCCTTCACACATGTACCAGGAACACACATGGGCCCTGCTGATGCCCTCTCAAGAAAGGATGACATATCCACTGAATCAGACAATGCTGAGGTCGTTCTCCTTCCAGATGACCTATTCTGTAAACAGATCGACCTCACTTTAACAGATAAAATTGCAAAGTCTACTCCTTCTGATCCTTTTGTCCTCATCGCACTCGAGAAAATGTACAATGACACCCCCCCCCCGCTTCCTAGAACAAAGTTATCCGACTGGACCTTTGTAGATCAAGAACTCCGTTTCCAAGGATGCCTCTTTATACCGGAACCCACCTGTCAAAAACTGGTCCATGATTTACACTACTCCCCAACAAGTGGACACATGGGTCACTTCCAAACATTAGCTGCTCTGGAAAAAGATTTCTGGTGGCCAGGAATGTCCACATTTCTGTGATGCTTTATCACAGGTTGTGCTACTTGTCAAGCCAATAAAGTAAACACCCACCCTACATCCCCCCCTCTGATGCCCTTAAACTCATCTGCGTCTTGACCCTTTCAACAGATCTCTGTTGACCTTATCTCGGGACTACCCCCTGTCTCTGGATTCGACTCTGTTATGGTCGTGGTCAACCATGGCCTTTTGAAGGGGGTAATTTTCTGCCCTTGCTCCAAAACCATTGATGCACAAGGAATTGCCCAACTCTTTTTTGACCATGTGTTTAAAAGATTTGGTCTCCATGACAGAATCATCTCAGACAGGGGTCCCCAATTTGCATCTGTCTTCACCAGGGAACTAGCATGACTACTCCAGTATGACGTTGCCCTATCATCTGTCTACCATCCCCAGACAGATAGAGAAACTGAACAAATGAATCAGGAACTTGAAACATATCTCTGAATCTTCTGCAACAAATCAGCGGATCAGTGGGTTCCACTCCTTCCATTGGCCGAATTTCATCATAACATAGCAACCCACTCCTCTACTTGGAAATCCCCATTCGAACTAATCATGGGATACCAACCCCAAGCCTATCCACCAATCAGAAAAACATTTGTTCCAGAATTGGAAAATAGGTTAACCAAACTAGATGACTCTCGAAAAGAGGCACTGGCAGTACACAAATGAACAAGAATGTTTATGGAAAGACGAAAAAGATCCACATTTACCCCATGGAAAATTGGAGATAAAGTATGGCTGGAAGCGACCAATCTAAAAACAACCTACCCAGCCAGAAAACTAGCCCCCAAACGTGAAGGACCATTCGAAATTGAAAAAGTAATCTCTCCTGTAGCCTACCAGCTCCGCCTTCCCCCAACTTGGAAAATCCACAACATGTTCCACGCCAGCCTACTAATTCCTTATGTGGAAACCTGGGAACATGGAACCAACTTCGCCCGACCTACCTTGGAACTAATAGACGGGGAAGAGAAGTGGGAAATAGATAAAATCATTGCCCATAGAGGAAGGAAGGGAGCCCACCAATTCCGCATCCGATGGAAAGGATATGGTTTCGGTGAGGACACATGAGAGCCGGAATCTAATCTCAGAAATGCATTGGAACTTTTGAAGGTTTATAAACAATCAAGGAAACTCTGAAAGTCCTCAGAACAATGACCACACCTCATGAATACTCCCTCAAAACCCCCCATGAATCCCCAAGACTTTACACCTCCTGTATACCCCCTCTCATGTCCAGAATCTTCATTCCTGAACTACCTCCTGTCTGAGGACATAGACTCCCCCCTATTTTTCGAAACACCCTCCTGGTATCGGTCCTTGAATGCCCAGCCCTCTACTGCTACCTCGTCTCGTACCCTCTCTACAATGAAGCACCCATCTTCCCCCCTTATCGCAGCCTTTCAACAACTCTCACTCTCAGTCAGACTCAATCATGAGAGAGCTCGAAGAAATCCAACTCCAGCAGAATCACTTGATTACGCACTTGAACACTCTCTGGCTGAGGGACAAATCCAAATCTGCCAAACCCTTGCCAACCTTGGTATCTTCAGAATCACAATACCTTCTCCAGAGTTGCTCTGGCCCCCTACCTCTGACCACTCCTCTAAGCTCTCACTGAGGAACAGGGAGAGAACTACCTCCTGGACCTCACCCATGACCACCTTGCCATATCGCTCTCTTTCACCCCCATTATCGAGAAACTTAAGGGGACCAGCCATGCCCGGAACCCTCCCATCATGGGAAACACAGGACCACTACTTGGAGGAATCGCCGTGGCCAAAAGGAGAATTAGGGACACTACTCTACAAATGGCAGAAGGATTGGCCACGACCTCCCTCCCCCAGACCCCCCAAGTTTTACCCATTCGAGATGGCCCAAAGAAGCCTTTATCATTGACTGAAGGAAGTGAGGGACAGAGCACGAGTTTAGTCCGAGGAAAAGAAAAAGGAAAACAGAAAGAGGCATCGTCGCCTGACCCCATTCCCATTCCCCCAAGACCTGCCCCAGGACCAACTCACAGGAATAGGAAGTCCAACAAACTTGCATGCTTCCAATGTGGAAGTATCAAACATCTATGACCCGACTGCCCCATCTACACATGTCCCTTCTGTCAGCGCAAAGCCCCTGGACACATCCAAAGAGAATGTCTCTCCAACCAATGCTCTTCCTGCAATGGAATAGGGCACTCCTCTGCTGAATGCTTCGACCCAGAAGACTTCAATGATGACAATGTCATCTTCAATGATGGAGACTCTGCAGAAGGTGACTTTAGGAGTTGAAGAGGGTCTTCAACAGATAGAAGAGGGTAATGTTATGAGTAAGCACAGTTCCAAAGGTTCCGGAACTTGTTCCTGTGGTTCCGATGCTTCTGAAGTACCTTCCTGCAGTTCTGAAGGTTCCGGAATTCTGGAACCATCGGAACTCTTCAACATCCCTCTGCCAGAATGGAAACCCGAGGATGGACTGCCTCCAGAATGTTATTGGACTCTGTTTCCTAAAGACTACGCTCCATATGACCATATGGAGATCCCCATTCTGGACTCACTGTATTCCTCTCTTCTTCCTTTATTGTAACTCTTACCATGTGTTCCCAGAACTACTTTTGTCACGGACCTCCGCTCCTCCTTCCATCTTCCTTCTGATGGTAGTGTGTTCCCATTTCTTACCATTAATTCACGAGGCCATTGTAGTATACCATGTGCCCTGTCCCATCACCTTTCCATTCCAAGATGGTTCCGAGCTGTATAAATACCTAGTAATTGTCCTGTATGCTCCCCAGCTAGATCTGCGCAATTATATGCAGTGTTTAGTCTCATCCTGCCTGAGTCTTGAGTCTCAGCAGAGAACCCTTTGATCTACAGGACTTTGTGTTGCCTTTGAGGACACACTGGGACTAGACGTTATGCAAGCATAACAACTTGCACTTTTGCACTGCCATGCGGTACCCACGTTGACATCATTTCAATGTGGGGTCTGCCCTTCACCATCCCCAAGGGATTCAATGAGCGACACAGAAGACCAAATTTTGACATGTCCATAGGGCCAGCCTCTGCAAACCATCTAAAATGAAACAAGTGATAAGTTGAAAGTTGTCAGTTTTATGTGCGTTATGTTTCACAGGAAAGCATTTCAATTGGTTGGCCCTTCAAAATTGTGTCCAAATGGGGCAGGCTTCAGGCTAACCCAAAAGCAGAACAGACAAAAAGCATTCCAGGAGGTGTTGCCGAATATCCAGTACATGCTTGTAAGTATTTCCATTTGATATGACTTTCCCATTTTAATTTGATCATTGTAATAGAAATCCATGGATCACAAGTGAAGTTGGAGCTGACTCATGCTCCACCCTTTTAAAACCAAATCGCTGAACAATTTTTGCCATACATCTACTTTTTTGATTCTATCAGAGCTACATCCCCTATGTTTTTGCTACAATGCCGGTGATGTCATTCTCAATCCCCTCAAGGTTTTGTCATGCTTGATCGTTGTTACAAGTATCCACAGCTCCGAAGGTTCCGGAACTGATTCCCGCGGTTCCGACGCTCCCGAAGTACCTTCCCGTGGTTCCGAAGGTTCCGGAATTCCGGAACCATCGGAACTCTTCGACACTCTATCAGAATGGAATCCAGAAGATGGACTACCTCCGAAATGCTACTGGACCTTGTTTCCTGAAGACTACACTCCATATGGTCATATGGAGATCCCCATTCTTGACTCACCCTGTTCGTCTCTTATTCCTCTTTTGTAACTCTTGCCATGTGCTTTTAGAACTGTTTTCGTCACAAACCTCCGCTCCTCCTTTCGCCCCTTCTTTGAGCGACTGTGTCTTCCCCTTTCTGTCACTGACTCCACGAGGCCGTTGTAGCTTACCATGTGTTCTGTCCATCCTTCTTCCGTTCCAAGATGGTTCCGAACTGTATAAATAGTTACTAGTTGTCATGTATATTTCCCTAGCTAGATCTGCGCAATTATATGCAGTGTTTAGTCTCCTTCCTGCCTGAGTCTGGAGTCTCAGCAGAGAACCCCTTCGGAATTCTATAGAACGTTGTGTCACCTTTGAGGACACACTGAGACTGGATGTTGCACAAGCATAACGATCGTGAAATGTATATGAGCATTCTCTGCAGGAGTTTGGCAGTCTGGAATCCAGATGACTCTACTCCAAGGTAGGGCTAACCTGAGGTATACTGTTGTCTACTAACAATCACTTTCCTCAGTGTAATTATCATCTTTGGCTGGAGTGTGCCTATTAACAGTCATTCTGGCCTCTGAAGAACTAACATTTTCCTCCAACAGTGGGAGGGATGACACACCACATTCAACACTACATTAAAAAATATGCCGAACTTTACCCTTCTGCCACTCAGATCATCGTGAAATGCGGGGCCTCCATCTTCTGGAAGAATTTGAATTGAAGGGTAAGTAAGGAAACCTGAATTTGAGAAAAGATGTCTTCTTCCTGTCACGCAAGCTCTTGAGTGCCTCAGCTGCCTTCCTTCAGGCATCAACTCAACTTGTGACCATCCACATGTGCTTATACATTCATTCTCAGATGGTTTGGGGAATCATATTAAATGTTCAATTTATTCTAATGCATTTGTTCACTGATTCAGGTGGCTCATACCAATTGGCAGTGCTAGGAAATCTCCTGGCTGACAAATACCCATTAGTTCCTGCCTCAGAGCGCCTCCACAGTGCATTTATCCTGGACTCGTCACCTGGCATTGGTGACTCCAATAACATCACCAAGGCATTTGCCAGCGCTATCAAGAACCCCATTCTGCACATGATTGCCATCCCTCTCCTTTTGATCTACTATTTGATCCTCCATCTCTCCGCTTTTGAAGGGGAAGACATTACTGCATGGTTCTATAAAGAACTACTCCTCCTGCCATGGATGGGCATGCACACCCCCAGGTTGTTCATCTACTCCAGGAGCGACGAAATGGTGCCATGCAGAGAAGTCCAGCAACATATTGATGGGGCGAAAGCCGTTGGTTTTCTTGTGTACAATGAGATGTACAAGAAGAGTTCTCACATTTCCCACATGTGCACTGATGCTGATTGGTATTGGTCTGCGGTTCAGGAATTGTGGAAAGAAAGTTGCCGTTTGGTTCAGGTAAGAGTTGAAATGGCATAAGATGATATCATGTGCCTGATATAGATCTTAATTATGTAGAGTATCATCTATGTAGATGTCATCTCATCTTGTCACGAATGTAGTGCTATCATGTAGAATTTAATTTCAGCAGCTTCTTTCCACCTAACATTCAATATTGCACGGTTTGTCTTCTGCTCTGTCAGCCACTGCGCCTGTCCTATGATTGCAGTGGCTATTTATGTAGTTTACCATAATTGCCCCACAAAAATGAGTACTCAGTTAATTTCTCTGATGACTTAAACTTTCGCCTTGGCTCCATACAGTTTGACATCTAGGATGATTTCCTACTAACCTGTTACTACTGGCAGTGCCGCAGGTTCTGAGGTAGCCATCTCCAACTTCATGCATATAAAGACACTCACCATAGATGTCTAATTAATGCTGTAATACAGGTATTTTCATCTTCACCTTGGTCCTTGCAGCAGGGAGGCAGCCTTACACACTCATCACCAATGGCACAGATGATTCATGAGGCTGGTCAGTTTTCAAGATGACATCCAAGACAAGTACTTGCTTCTGAGTTTCATCCATTGGTCTCGCTAGGTCCGAGTCATATGGAGTAGATGCTAATAAAGTATTTTATCAAGGAGCCATTCCATTTGTTTGGCACGAGGAGTAACAAGTTATCAGGAGGATAAACGTCATTGCTCGATGTGCTTGATGAGCGCAACCAAGGCCAATGGTGAGTTATGATTGGAGGACAGCCAGCCAAAAAGGAAATCAAGGGGCCAATAGCCGAAAACTGAGGTCATGACCAGTCTGTGACTGCTTTCCATTTCTCAGATAAGTTGGACACAGTAGCTCACTTCGTAGAAATATTATAGTAAAACTACCGTACTCGAACTGTAAGTAAATAGTGATTAGGTAATCCGGTAGCTGTACGACCGCACTCCGTTTGCTAACCACTATCCGAATATGCAACAACAGTATTAACCAGTAAGATAAACCACATTCGCAACAGCTCCGCCGTTTTTCCCAGCATCAAACAAAGTACCATGCGAACGAGCTGACGACGCTGCAGAACGCGTTAGAACGGGCACGCATATGCTCAGACCAGCAGGGTGCAAGCCACTTACCTGAGGAGGCTCAGAGCGAGCCAGAGGAGTCGGCAGACGACGCCAACGCTCCAGACCGTGTATACAGGCCACAGGGACGTTCCAGAGGCGCCGGGAAGCGGCGCTGCGTCGATGCAAACACGTCGCACCAGTCTAGAGGGCCTGGAGGCCACTTGGGCGAGAAGGTCGAGCGAAGGGGCGGCGGAAGCGTCTGGAAGCGCGAGAGCGGCGGCGACGGCGACGAAGACGGTGCCGGATACAATGGGGATAGGTGCCGGATGGATGGTGCAACAAGCGGCGCACGCAGCGACCCGACACGAGTCAACACAGGATCGCTAGCTGGAAAGCAGGCGAGTCAATGCGAGCGGCGCAAGCGCAGGTCAACGGACGTACCTAGGCCATCCACACCACCCCAGAAGCGCACCAGGCGACATACCAAGCCCACGAACGAATCGCGTCGTCGTGGCAGGCTCAAACCAAGCGTTAGTCGGGCGAACGTGACAAAACCGACTTACCACATCGCACGGCTGCGTCGAGGCCAAATCGGGTCATTCGGATGCGGATGTAATGTGTACGGACTGGAAATGGTGCAGGTGCGACCCCGAGTCGTGATATGCGATGCTGACGGTACTAGAGTCGACCGATGGTGATCGCGCGTGGAGAAAGGACCAGCGTGCCGTAGCCGAGTCGCGACTTTCCTTATTTGGACACCGCTCGAGCGCAGGACTTTCGGGACGCAATGGACGCATCAATTCTTATTCGTTTTCGTTGAAACCTTTCGCATTTTGTTGCTGGGTAAAGGCATTCGCTCATTTGAATTTTATTCTTTTACTAGGGTAGACCACACTTCCGTTTGAGGGAGAGTGTTGTTGCATATTCGGATAGCACTAGTTAGCAAACGGAGTGCGGTCGTAGAGCTACCGGATTACCTAATCACTATTTACTTACAGTTCGAGTACGGTAGTTTTACTATAATATTTCTACGAAGTGA
>JBBPMF010000941.1:0-14352 GCA_038090175.1 Austroboletus eburneus
GGAGTTCTCATACAAAAAGACTTCAATGGCGATCTCCACTCATGTGCATACTGATCTGCCACTCTATCAAGTGCAGAATGAAACTATGACATATACGACAGAGAACTACTGGCGGTTATCCATGCTCTTGAAGATTGGAGACACCACCTACTTGGAGCTCGACATGTGGTCCAAATACTCACTGATCACAAAAACCTCACCTACTTCAGAGCCCCCCATCGACTATCACAATGCCATGCTCAATGGCAAATGTTCCTGCAAGACTTCAACCTTGCATTCACACATGTACCAGGAACACATATGGGCCCTGCCAACGCCCTCTCAAGAAAAGATGGCATATCCACTGAATCAGACAATGCTGAGGTTGTACTCCTTCCAGATGACCTGTTCTGTAAACAAATCGACCTCACTTTAACAGATAAAATCGCAAAGTCTACTCCTTCCGATCCCTTTGTCCTCATCGCACTCAAGAAAATGTACAATGACACCCCCCCGCTTCCTAGAACAAAGTTGTCCGACTGGACCTTTGCAGATCAAGAACTCCATTTCCAAGGACGCCTCTTTATCCCGGAACCCGCCCGCCAAAAACTGGTCCATGATCTACACTACTTCCCAACAAGTGAACACATGGGTCACTTCCGAACATTAGCTGCTCTAGAAAAAGATTTCTGGTGGCCAGGAATGTCCACATCTCTGCGACGCTTCATCGCAGGTTGTGCTACTTGTCAAGCCAATAAAGTAAACACCCATTCTACATCTCCCCCTCTGATGCCCTTAGGCTCGTCTGCGTCTCGACCCTTTCAACAGATCTCTGTGGACCTTTTCTCGGGACTATCTCCTGTCTCTGGATTTGACTCTGTTATGGTCATGGTCGACCATGGCCTTTCGAAGGGGGTAATTTTCTGCCCTTGCTCCAAAACCATCGATGCACAAGGAATTGCCCAACTCTTTTTTGACCATGTGTTTAAAAGATTTGGTCTCCATGACAGAATCATCTCGGACAGGGGTCCCCAATTTGCATCTGTCTTTGCCAGGGAACTAGCACGATTATTCCAGTATGACGTTGCCCTATCATCTGCCTACCATCCCCAGACAGATGGAGAAACGGAATGAATGAATCAGGAACTTGAAACCTACCTCTGGATCTTCTGCAATGGATCAGTGGATCAGTGGTTTCCGCTCCTTCCATTGGCCGAATTTCATCACAATATAGCAACCCATTCCTCTACTCGGAAATTCCCATTCAAACTGATCATGGGATACCAACCCCGAGCCTATCCACCAATCAGAAAAACATTTGTTCCGGAATTGGAGAACAGGTTAACTAAACTGGAAGACTCTCAAAAAGAGGCACTAGCAGCACATGAATGAGCAAGAATGTTTATGGAAAGACGAAAAAGATCCACATTCACCCCATGGAAAAGCGGAGATAAAGTATGGTTGGAAGCGACCAATCTAAAAACAAACTACCCTGCCAGAAAACTAGCCCTCAAACGCGATGGACCATTTGAAATTGAAAAAGTAATCTCCCCTGTAGCCTACCAACTCCGCCTTCCCCCAACATGGAAAATCCACAATGTGTTCCATGCCAGCCTATTAATCCCTTATGTGGAAACCTGGGAGCATGGGACCAACTTTTCTGACCTACCTCAGAACTAATAGATGGGGAAGAGGAATGGAAAATAGACAAGATCATTGCCCATAGGGGAAGGAAGGGAGCCCACCAATTCTGCATCCGATGGAAAGGATATGGTTCCGGTGATGACACATGGGAACCGGAATCTAACCTCGGAAATGAATTGGAACTTTTGGAGGTTTATAAACGATCGAGGAAACTCTGAAAGTCCCCAGAACAAATGACCACACCTCAGGAATACTTCCTCGAAACCCCTCATGAATCCCCAAGACTTCACACCCCCAGTATACCCCCTCTTGTGTCCGTTATCTTCATTCCTGAACTACCTCCTGTCCGAGGACACAGACTCCCCCCTATTTTTCGAAACACCCACCTGGTATCGGTCCTTGAATGCCCAGCCCTCTACCACTACCTCGTCTCACACCCTCTCTACGATGAAGCACCCATCTTTTCCCCCCTTATCACAGCCTTTCAATGACTCTTACTCTTTGTCAGACTCAATCACGAAAGAGCTCAAAGAAATCCAACACCAGCAGAATCTCTCGATTATGCAATCGAACACTCTCTGGCTGAAGAACGAATCCAAATCTGCCAAACCCTCACAGACCTTGACATCTTCAGAATCATCAATACCTTCTCCAGAGTTGCTCTGGCTCCCTACCTCCGACCACTCCTCTGATCCCTCACTGAAAAACAAGGGGAAAACTACCTCTTGGACCTTGCCCATGACCACCTTGCTATATCGCCCTCTTTCACCCCCATCGTCGAGAAACTTAACGGGACCAGCCACGCCCAGAACCCTCCCATCATGGGAAGCACTGGACCATTGCTTGGAGGAATCGCCATGGCCGAGAGGAGAATTAAAGACGCAGCCCTACAAATGGCAGAGGGATTGGCTGCGACCTCCCTCCTCCAAACCCCCCAAGTTCTACCTGTTCGAGATGGCTCGAAGAAGTCTGTATCATCGGTTGAAAGAAGTGAGGGACAGAGCACAAGTTCGGTCAGAGGAAAAGAAAAAGGAAAACAGAAAGAAGCACCATCCCCTGACCCCATTCCCATCCTCCCAAGACCTACTCTGGGACCAACTTGCAGGACTCAAAAGTCCAACAAACTCACATGCTTCCAATGTGGAAGTATCAAGCATCTGCAACCTGACTGCCCCATCTACACTTGTCCCTTCTGCCAGCACAAAGCCCCTGGACACATCCAAAGAGAATGCCCCTCCAACCGATGCTCCTCCTGTAACGGAATGGAACACTCATCTGCTGAATGCTTTGACCCAGAGGACTTCAATGATGACAATGTCATCTTCAATGATGGAGATTCTGCGGGAGGTGAATTTAGGAGTTGAAGAGGGTCTTCAATGGATAGAAGAGGGTAATGTTACGAGTAAGCACAATTCCAAGGGACTTGAGGATCCAGGACCATCTGAACCCCCCACTTCTTCCCCTCTGGAGTGGAAACCCGAGGACGGACTACCCCTGGAATGTTACTGGACCTTATTCCCCGAAGACTATGCTCCATATGGTTATATGGAGATTCCCGTTCTGGACTTGCCCTGTTCTTCCTTTCTTCCACTTTCATAGCTCTTGCCATGTGTCTCTAATGCTGCTTTTGTCATGGACCTCCGCTCCTCCTGCCATCCTTCTTTTGATGGCAGTGTCATCCCATTCTTATCATTGACTCCACGAGGCCATTGTAGTGTACCATGTGTCCTGTCCCATCACTCTTCTATTCCGAGATGGTTTCAACCTGTATAAATAGTTAGTAGTTATCCTGTACATTCCCCAGCTAGATCTGCGCAATTATATGCAGTGTTTAGTCTCATCCTGCCTGAGTCTCGAGTCTCAGCAGAGAACCACTAGGATTTATATAGGACATTGTGTCACCTTTGAGGACACACTGGGACTAGACGTTGTGCAAGCGTAACACCTTTCATACTCTCTGACTTCCCTGACCACTTTTTTCACCTTTTTAACCAACCAACCAATCAACTGACTGCCCAAAACCACTCGGGACATCCTCTACACCTTTGAACCTCCCAGAAGACCACTTTCCCACTTAGTCCTTCAACACAGACCCACTAGAAACCCCTTTGGGATGAATCCCAAACCTTGCATTCATCTACCCAATATCCCTGGCTGTACTAGCTCAGCCAGGACTTGGTCTATTCAACGGAAGATACCTCAGGCTCTCAAGGCCTGTCGCATAACACTTGCTGATCACTGGGAGCTGATTGGGGATCTGTGGGAGTGTCAAGCAACTGGGGAATTTCTAGAGGGGGTGATTCTTCATGAACTGGAATGGACAGTGCTTTGGGGAGCATTGGCGGATCCATGTCATTGCTGTTGTCATTGTTGGGGCAATCTGATCAAGCATCAGTGTCAAACTTAGTGCATATGTCCCACTTGTCTGCAAAGCTATCATATTGCAGTTGTTTGCTATGATAGTCTATCCATATATTCCTGTAGTGGTCATAGCTGATTGAAGTGCGGATTCAGAACCCATTTTGCTCCTTCCAGGAGAACACATTGGTGCCCTTCCGTCCTGGAGGGCAGCAATTATTAGCGTTCTTGATGCGTTGCTCACACCTCCTTTTAGCTTCAGAAGACTCATTTTCCAGGGTAGTTGTGTTCACCAAGGATCTCTGAGCAAAAAAATCCCTCCACATTTCTCCAGGTCTTTGGCCACTTCCCTTGATAGGTGGGGGTAAGGCATGGACAGGGCCAGAGGACTGCAGCACAGTGGGTTGAACAGTGGAAATAGATGAGCTGCCAGATATATCAAATGTGCTCTTTAGAAATGTGGTGGTAGGATGGTATCTGTTAAGCCACTCAGCATCATCTGAGGTTTCAGACACCCATTAAAAACTTGGGCCGCAGTACGCATCGTAAGTGCCCCAGTAAATATAAATTGGCACATGCACATTGAGCATAGGCTGAATGTATGGCCAGGAAGCCCTGTCGGTGACATCTACTACAGCACCCACTCTCTGATCTCAGTGGGTGAACCTTACCACAGGAGTTTTGCAAAACATCTCAATCATGGTGGGGAAAATGCTTTTGGAGAGCAGGACTTCAATCCAACCAGGTTCATTGGCAGAAATCACCCATGAACAAAGTGCAATGAGATGCTGAAACACAAAAAGTGCCTGTCTCACTGCTTCGTGAGCATGATTCTTTGTCTTGAAGGAATTCACATATTTTACATCAGAAGGCACAGGCCTGAGCATGACACCAGCAGGACACTTGACTGGAAGAGCTTTAAACACTTGAGTAAGGAAGGCATCGAGCTCAAGCCACTTGGAATAGAGATCAGGAAAAAGGATGAACCCCTCATTTGAGGGCTCAATGGGTATGGTTTTGTTGGAATAATGAAGGCAAGAAAATAGGGACCCACTGGACAGTGACCGTTTGGGCAGGTACGATAGCTGTGGATAATGTGAAGATAAGATATGCAGCTCCTTCAGCTGCATGACAAATCTGCCCCACTGGCAGGTGATAGGATGGTTATGGGCAGTGAGTCCTGTGCATTAGGAGATGTGAAAATCCAGCCTGTTTGAAAATTGATGAATGTGTGCATAGCAGACTAAAAGATGTGTAAGGGTTAAAATCAGTATTCATTGTTTAAGTTTCAGGACAGCACTCACTAATGATGAAATATACCAGTGGTAGGTGGATGGAGATTAACATGAGTAAGATTGTGTATAGAAAGACTCCTTGGTGTTTACACCAATGAGTCAGGTGACGAGGCAAGAAGAGGAAGACTCTTCAGTGTAAACACCAATGAATCCAGTTGATGAGATGAGATGAGATGGTGTATAGAAAACTCTTCAGTGTAAACACCAATGAGTTAAATGACAGAACAAGAGAAGGCATATAGGGAGACTCCTCAGTGTAAACACCAGTGAGTCGGGTGACAGGAGAAGATCTAAGAACAAGAAGGATAGGCAATGAAATAAAGACCTTACAATCATTGAGGTGGTATGGTGTGGAATAGTGAGACAGATTCACCGATGAGTAGGAGAGGTGAAAAGGATCAGCAGAAATTAGAGAGATACTGCAAGCAGTAAAGAGGAGAAACTGTCTGCAGTAAACCACGGACAGTAAGGGAGAGGCACTCCCCAGTGTTGAACACTGGGGAGTAGGATGAGGGGTGTGGATGAGTCTCGGTATGTGGACTTATGTAAAACAATTTCTCAGTTAAATCACTGCCACTGGCAAAAGCCGACCACTGTCAACCACAACTTGGACACATCGACCAGATGTTCCCCACTCCCCTCACTGGTGTTCAACACTGGTGAGTGTCTTCTACTTGCTGCTTGTGGTTTACTGTGGGCAGTACCTCTCTTGATCCCTTGGTGATTCATTTCACTGGGCAGTGATCATTCTTGATCACCTAATTCACTGCCTGTGGTATTGTTATGATTCATTGGACCCCTCTTTTCTTTTCCTACTTATAACTCATCACATGTACCAAAGGACCTTGACCCTTGCTGTTTGAGCCCTGCCTGGGTCCCTTTCTTTTACCATTGTCTTTGCAATACTGCTTACTTATTTAGCATGACTCATCCGCAGCTGTATTACCAACCTTTGTCTGATGTCATCGCATCCACTTCATGGTGACTCAGCTTCTTCGCAATTCCATCACTTTCCATCGCTGACTCACTTTCTTTCATTGACCTACCCTTAACCATTTGGCTTGCATATATAAACCCTTGATACTCAGGTGTATTCCTTATCTTAGACCTTCTGCAATTTATCTAGTATCTTGGAGTTGCTCTTGGGTCCCTCAGTCCTTGTCCTACTGTTGAGTGGATGCTCCCTTTGAACCCTTAACTCGTCACTAGTCCTGCAACGTCCTTAGACCCATTGATCCCTTGGTCCTCAACGGTCCCCAGAACCTCTGCCAAGGAAGACCCTTGAGTGGACCCCCCTTTGACCCAACATTAGTCCTATGCCGGCCTTAGCCTCCCTGCCAAGGAACCTCCTCGTCAGGCCCCCTCGTCCTGTCTGCTGTATAGCGACAGTAAGCCCTTGAACCTCTGCAGGCCTATGCTTGACTACATTGAGCGTAACAGGTATACTGCAGGTAGTGTCTTCTGGAACCATACTGGGGACGATGAACTCTCCCTGCTCAACAGTTGTTTAACACTGGGGAGTCTCTTTTCACTCGGGTGTCTTCTTTGTCTATGTGCTGGTGGTGATCATCATCACATCTCTGTCAGGATTACACAAACAACGAGCGCACTCAATTGGAGACGAGTGATGCTGGGATTGACAGTTAGATATAACACTACTCATGTACATGATACACACCTGGGATTGACAAGGAAAACTCTGGAGTTCTCCGAGCCAACCCAGGGTTTATATACTAGACACCTCATGGCCAAACTATTCTAGAATGTTCGTGACTCTACTATGCATGACTCGACAGAGTGATGAAATTCCATGGAATTCCTGACATTACCCCCTTTTCAAGGTTTGTCGCCCTTGACAAACAGGGGTTTCATGAGAGAGTGTCGAAAGGATAAGAATTTGGGAGTAGTAAACATTGGAGAATGTGTAGGGAGAGGTTCATGACAACATTCAGGGCATGAACAAGGACCTTCAGAAAGGGGAGAAAAGGAACGAGGTTTCGGAGGAAGATTGAGGATACAGTAACAGATGTGCATGGTTTTGGATGGGCGAGGACGAGTGGGATGTCTGCGATGGAAGTCCTTGATGACATCCAGAGCATGACAGAGTTTCTGTTTGTCCATCCAATTGTGTTCTTCAATTGGAAAACCTTTCCAATGAACCAGATATTCAATCTTGCCCCATCGTTCATGAGAGTTGATGATAAACTCTACTTCTTGTTCATCGAATCCCTCAATAAGATCTGATGGCAGAGGTGGAGGAGTAGTCTGTGATGGGAATTCACCTTGACGAGCTGGTGTGAGTAACAACTCATGGAATACGGGGTGAATTTTCCATGTAGCAGGGAGTTTGAGTCTGTATGACGCTCTACCCACCTTCTCAACGACCTTGAATGGTCCATATCTTTTGTCATTGAGTTTCTTTACCAGTCTGTCAGTCGTCAGATGAGTCAACTCGAGCCAAATGAGATTATTCTTGGCATATTCATGGGTGGGTTTCTGATGATGATTGTAGTATTTTTTCATATCTCAAGTGGCTTTTATGAGGGATGCCTCCACTTCGAGACATGATCTCTTCATCCAATCCACGAACTCTTGAGCTGACTCATTCCGGATTTGTTTTCTCCCTGAATCTTCTATCTCTGGGTTTTGTCCATATATGAGTTGAAACGGAATGGTTCTAGTCACTGAGTTGTACTTGTTGTTGTGTGTGAACTCAGCGAGAGAGAGCCAGTCACTCCAATCATTTTGGTGGTGATTCACATATGTACACAGGTATTGTTTGATCTCCTGATTGATCTGTTCTGTCTGACCATCAGTTTGTGGATGGTAATCAGTACTGGGGTTCCCTTGGATCTGTAGGAGGGAATAGAGATTGCACATGAGGCCTGAGATGAATTGAGGACCTCGGTCGCTGATGACTTTCATAGGCATTCTGAAATCCTTGAAGACATGGTCTCTAAACTTCCTAGCAACTCCTTCTGACATAATCATACTTGAGATGGAAAGGACACGAATCATTTTCATGAATCTATCGACAATGACAAGGATTGAGTTGTGTCCCTGTGATTCGGGTAATGTCCCAATGATATCGACGGATATGACTTTCCAAGGAGCATCAGGGACTTCGTTAGGTTGAAAAGAGGTGTGCGTAGCTTCAGTCTGCCCTTTAATCTGTTGACATATCTGACATCCTTGAATGTATTTCTTCGCATCTCGATTAAGTGATGGCCACCAGTATTTCTGCATGACCAGTTCCCTAGTTTGGCCTTGTCCTGGGTAACCGGCAGTGATTGCATCATGATTTTCATGGAGAATACATTCTCTGAGTTCTGTCTTTTCAGGAACATATATTAAGCTTCTCCATTTCCAGATTCCGTCAATGAGAGTCCAGTCTTTGGGCATTTGTTTTCTATCTCTAGATGCAAGCTTGTTGACAAATTCTTGACTTTGCGCAATCAATTCTGCCATATCCCAAAGGACAGCTCTTGTTCCTGTAGAACCAAATCCACCAGTGCCTCTTTTGGAGTTGTCTAAAGCAGATGTTTCTTTGACTTTACAGGTGTAGATATGCTCGAGTATCATTTGAGTGATCCTGTCTCCTTTTTGCACTTTGAACGACTTGTTAGAGGTGTTGACCATCAAGACCTTAATGCTGCCTCTGTGATCGGCATCGACGACTCCAGTGCTGATTTGGATCTTATGTTTGACAGCCAGTCCACTTTGGGGAGCAATATGGGCGTAGCAGTTGTCAGGTATCTGAACAGTGATTTGAGTATTGATGACTGCTTGTCTATTAGCTGGTATTTCAGCATCTTCAGTGCTATAAAGGTCATGGCTGGCAGATTTTCATGAGCCTTTCTTGGGGATATGTGCATGTTCTGATAGTTTTTGTGCCAGGAATTTGGCAATTTCTCCCCTTGAGGCATTCACGAAAAGGTTATCTCAAAGTAAAAGTGTTTCCTTGTTATCATCCATTCCCTTTTCAAAGTCTGGCCCCCAGGACAGAGGATCGGCAGCATTGGAATGTCCAGATTTGTGTGTGATGATAAAATGGTAATCCTGAAGTTCCATCATCCAACGGGGCTGACAACGAGTACAGTTTTGGGGTCAGCAGAAGTAAACAAGGTTCTGATGATCTGTGTGGATGTGGAATTCGGTTTCAGCCCCGATGAGGTAGTGGTGCCATTCCTGAAGGCATTCCATGATGGTGAGTAACTCCTTGTCATAAATCTGGTAGTTGCATTCAGCGGGTAAGAGGGAACATGAAAAGTATGTGACAGGATGTTTGGAGCCATCAGATTTGGTTTGCCAGAGGACTCCACTGAGTCCAACATCAGATGCATCTGGTTCAACAGTGAAAATACCTGTGGGAGAAGGAACAATGAGAGTGGGAGCATTGACGAGAGATATCTTTAGCTGTTGAAACGCGTCATTCTGTCAATCTGTCCATTCCCAGGGTACTTTGCCCATGAGGTATGTGAGAGGTTTGGTGATTGTGCTGTAATCACAGATGAAGTAACAATAGAAATTTGTGAACCCGAGGAATGACTGTAGTTGTTTCACAGTCATTGGCTGTGGCCAGTTGATGACAGCTTTAATCTTATTCAGGTCAGTATTAACTTCTTCATCGCCTATTACCAACCCTAGGTAATCAACACAGGACTTGTCGAACTCACACTTTGAGTCTTTCAGGAACAGTTGTTTGCTCTAAGGATTTCGAGGACTCTTCGAGTGGTGTCATGATAGACTGTTTTGTTCAGGGAGTAGATAAGGATATTGTCCATATAAACTAGGACAAGTCCTTCATTAATCAGTCCCTTCAAGAGATTGTCCATCATGTTTTGGAATGTCACCGGGGAATTGGTTAATCCGAAGAACATGACAAGAGGTTCGAAAAGACCATGGTGAGTTCGGAATGCAGCGTTCCATTCGTCACCATCTTTTATGCAGATATTGTTGAAACCCCAATATACATTCAGTTTTGTGAAGAGTCTTGCATCCTTGAGCTTGTCAATGAGAGAGGATATTAAGGGAAGAGGGTAGCGGTTCTTAATTGTGATCTTGTTGAGCTCGTGATAATCCTGGACAGGGTGTAGTTTTCCGTCTTTCTTTTTTACAAAAAAGAATGGAGATGCGAAGGGTGATTTCGAAGGTCAAATATGCCCTGACTGTAGATTTTCATCCAGAAATGCATCTAGCTCTTTCATTTCATCTTGGAATAAGCATATAAGCTTTCTGTTGACTTTGTGATCACTGTCCTTGAGATCGATTGTGTGGTCCCATGGTTTACAAGGAGGAAGTTTGTCAAACTTCTCCTTGCTAAACACATCTCTAAACTCATGGTATTCCGCAGGTATGATCTCTTCAAATGTCTGAACTCCCTTTTTCCGATTTTCCTCAATTGCGATGTCCGTCAAGACATTCCTGAGATATTCATCAGCAGACTCAACATCCTCTTCTTCATCATGGTCATGGGGGAAACATTCAGGTCCACAATGGAATTGGATGTTGTTGTTCTTCCAAGAAATCTCTGGATCATGTTGCTTCAACCAGTCATACCAAGGAAGAGATCCATTCTTCCTAGATCAGTCACTCCCATCATCATATCTTCACAGTGGTCCCTGATTTGGACATGTACATGAACATAGTGAGTAACACATCTGTCTTTATTTGGCATACCATCCACATTGTATATGGGTATTGGTTGTGCTATGGGGTGAAGGTTGAATTGATTCATTTCAACAAATCATCTGTTGATCATCAAGCCCGTACATCCTGAGTCTATGAGGGCCTTAGTATTCATTTGATGTTCTGTTTCTGTGGCAATGATAGTAACAGGGATCGTCAAAGAAGACTTTGTGGTGCCCTCTGTATAATATTGATTTTGGCAAAGTTGCATTAGCGCTTCAATCCTTTTCTCAGACTCTAGGGACATGAGCTCAGTGACAGTCTCTTTGTTTGCTTCAGGTCATCGGACTAATGACAGGACATCGTCTCTCGTGAATTTTTGGTCTAACCACCGAGATGGCGACCAAGGTTCAGTTCCAGATCACTTACTCTTCAACATCTGGGTGCATCTCTTGATCACGTGTGCCCTGGACGGCATAGAGGCAGGTGACTCCAAGAGGGAGTCCGATACCTTTTGGCTTTTAGCCGATGCATCCATCGGTCAAATTTCAACTGGTTCGACCCTTCGAGGGGTTGGTCCTTTACCTTTCCGAGTACGCCTTCTACTCTGAGTCGGTTCTCTCGGTGTCTCATCTGTGCATGGGTTTGGAGAGAGCCCGGCATTCTCTTCATCTATTGAGCCTTCCATTTCACCCTCGATGTATAAACAATCAAATCGATTTGCATGACTATTGATACATCTCAGGCTACTAAGGTCCTTAGTCAGCGAGGCAGCTTCACTCACTGACTTTCAACAAAATCCTCCAGCTTAGATGTAGATGGCATTTCTATTTCCACCACCTGGCTGACAACCTTTTTCTTTGAACAGAATTTGGCGATATGACCCTGTTCCTTGCAGTAGAAACAGAGCCCCTTGGCTTGCTCATTTGCCCTATCAACCTCCATAGGCCGACCTTGTCCACTGAAGGTGGTTCCCATCATATCCTTTTGATCAGGGTTAGATAGGATCTGAACCTGCGGTCTAGATGTTGTTGTTGTTGTTGTGGCAGTGGGTCTCTGGGCAGGCCTAAATGGGGCGGCTGGACCTTGTCATAACCTTTGGTCGGCCAGAATAGCCTCTGAGGTTACAAGGGCTTTACGCCAGCGGTCCACATTGTGCTCATTCACCAGATCTAGGCGGTTTTCGGCATGAGTCATGGCACGGTTGTGGATGCCTCGTTTGATGATATTGACTGTGAATGCGCCAACCTGGTCTAGGTGATATCTGGCCTGTGCCGCGAGGTGCTCCATCCTTGTGAAGAAGTCTTCCACTGACCCTGAGCCCTGAGTCAGTTTCTTGAGCTCGTGTTGCGCTTAATGAGCGACAAGCTTGGGCTTGAAATGTTCATTGAGCTATTCGACAAATTGGTCCCAGGGTCATAGATAGAGGAGATCTCTTGTCCCCAAGTTTTCATTGACAAAGTGTCAAGCTGCATACCCTGCAGCACCGCCTTTCATATAGAACAGCATATAGAGGATCCGGTCCTCGTCTGACTTGACATCTGGGTTGCCCCTCAGGTAGAGGCAAATTCCTCACAACCAGTCAAGGTATTTGTTCTTGTCGCCATTATATTCATCAGGTTTGGCAATGAAGGACTTCTTGGACTTTGGACCTGGAGTGGTCTCCACAGGATCTGTTCGTCTGGCTCGTATAGCCTCCTCGCCCCATGATGGGGAGTCGGCAGGCGTAAGATGATGCCCTGATATGGGATCCCATCGCCATGAGGGGAAAGGGTCAGGGAACAGGCGTGGGATGGGGATCGTGGGTCTAGGAAGGCAAGGGTTGGGCTGGGAATTGCAGGAGAGATCTGGATGAGGGTCTCGTGATTTCTGAGTGGGTCTCAAGGGCCATGAGGCGAGCATGCAGATCGTGTGTCTGTTGCTCTCATTCTTGGTCATGCTGGAAGAGCATCTGGTTTTGGGCCTCGAGAGCTCAATTTTGATCCATGGCTTGATTGTAATGTTCGAGCAGTTCCTGATACATATGAGAAATGGGGAGTGAGAGTGTTACGATTCACGTATACCCTACTCCTTTTCCCTTCTTACCTTAGTCCACGTAACAGACAGTGCTCCTGCCGTTCGAGTCCTGCTTGAGCCACTTTATCCCTCTCATATCCTCTTATCTTGGCTTACCTATTTAGCGTGACTCATCCGCAGTATCCACAGTTGTATTATCATCGCTTATCTCTGACTCGTTCCCCTTCTTCGCGATTCCATCACTTTCCACTAGTCGAGTCATCCCTTTTACACTCCGCCTTATTCACTCTTGGCTCGCGTATATAAACCCCTCGATACCCTCGATGTATTCCCCAAGTTAGACCTACCCGAATCTACCTTGATCATCGATTCCTCTCGGGTCCCCAGTCCTCGCCTTACTGTTGAGTAGGCGCTCCTTTCATACCCTCGTCACCACATAGTCACGCGGTTCCCTTCGTCCCTGGGTTACGACTCCTCTGTCAAACCCTTGCCACGTCAGCTGAATAGCGACGTTAACGTTCCTCGTACCTCGGGTTTATGCTAGTGCGTAACAGTCTGTGTCCTGACCCTTTCAACAGATCTCTGTTAACCTTATCTCGGGACTACCTCCTGTCTCTGGATTTGACTCTGTTATGGTCATGGTCAACCATGGCCTTTCGAAGGGGGTAATTTTCTGCCCTTGCTCCAAAACCATCGATGCACAAGGAATTGCCCAACTCTTTTTTGACCATGTGTTTAAAAGATTTGGTCTCCATGACAAAATCATCTCAGACAGGGGCCCCCAATTTGCATCTGTCTTTGCCAGGAAACTAGCATGACTACTCCAGTATGACATTGCCCTATCTTCTGCCTACCATCCCCAGACAGATGGAGAAATGGAATGAATGAATCAGGAACTTGAAACCTACCTCCGGATCTTCTGCAACGGATCAGCGGATCAATGGGTTCCGCTCCTTCCATTGGCCGAATTTCATCACAATATAGCAACCCATTCCTCTACTCAGAAATCCCCATTCAAACTGATCATGGGATACCAACCCCGAGCCTATCCACCAATTGGAAAAACATTTGTTCCAGAATTGGAAAATAGGTTAACCAAACTAGAAGACTCTCAAAAAGAGGCACTGGCAGCACATGAACGGACAAGAATGTTTATGGAAAGACGAAAAAGATCCACATTCTCCCCATGGAAAATTGGAGATAAAGTATGGCTGGAAGCAACCAACCTAAAAACAAACTACCCAGCCAGAAAGCTAGCCCCCAAATGTGAAGGACCATTCGAAATCAAAAAAGTAATCTCTCCTGTAGCCTACCAGCTCCGCCTTCCCCCAACATGGAAAATCCACAACATGTTCCATGCCAGCCTACTAACCCCTTATGTGGAAACCTGGAAGCACGGAGCCAACTTTTCCTGACCCACCTCGGAACTAAT
>JBBPMF010000942.1:0-14351 GCA_038090175.1 Austroboletus eburneus
CAGGTAGTTAGGCAGTTAGTCAGTCAGTCAGAAAGATGGAAAAGCAGTCAGGGAAGTCAGAAAGTAGGAAAGGAGGTACAGAATAGTGATATTTGATATTTGGAAGGGGAAAAGGTTCCCTAAACAGTGCTAAATACATTCTTTTATAGTCTTGGGCATATCCCGAGACTGTATAAATAAGCTGAAGCACTGAGAAAGGTAATTAAAGTGTCTATAATAAGAAAAAAGCACTGAGGAACAAAGTCCGAGACATAGGAACACTGCTTTAGTGCTGAGAAAACATCAGCTGGAGCATGGAAATCATCAGTGCAAGTGGGGAAACCTCACTCAAAGCTACCTACTGATCAGAATGGTCTGCTAAAGTATAGGGCAGCAGCACTGGTGCAAGGAATGTGGGCCAGAGTACTTTGGGGCACAGGAAAGTTGGCCAGAGCACAGGAATATCACCCAGATAATGTGCAAAGGCATTGGAGTTCACAAAGATGACCCTAAGAGTGATGGGAGCAACCATAGAATGATGAATCAGACCTGTTTATAAACCTAGAGCAACTCGGCACTCTACATCTGTGGAAAACTTAGATACTGACTGTTCCCAGTCAGCAGCAGCCAGAGAATAGGCTTCGGAATGTGAAATGCCAAAGTTTTGGGGCTGAGAAATAGACTTGGTGTGGTAGGGATGGCTCAGAATGATAATAAGGGCTGCAGGGGAGGTTGTCTGATATAGTTTGAGATGTGTGTGGTGATCTTAAGTGGCTTAGTGCATGGGTGATAATGATTTGGTGGGTCTTGGGCAGTTTAGGAAGTTGTCTGGAGTGATAGAAGCATTTGCTCAGAGCAGTGATTGGCAAAGGGAATAAAGAATAACTAAAGAAAAGCAGAAAAAGATAAGGAAAAGAGGGAAAAAAGAGGGAAAAGATATGCAGGGATTCAACCTGACTTGTCTTCTTCATGCATCTTCCTCTTCTATACCTCCAAGGATCCCTAGATGCAAGATTCCGGCTTGGCTTGTCTTCATTGGTCTTCTTTTAGCTTCTATTCCTGCCAGATTATCTTGATCAAGAATAGTACATATATCAGGAAAATGACTCTAAAGTAGTTAAAAAGGTGGCAAAAACACAAGAAAAGTGGCCAAGAGGTTATCTGGAGCACAGGAAAGTTGGCCAAGATAGCTTGGCTGATGAAAACATCAGTTGGAGTAGCTCAGGGCATGTGGAATAAAGAACAAAGGAAGGAAAAATTGCTTTATAGTATTCAATCAGTGTTGAAATAATGCAAAAAGGATCTGGAAGATGGCCCAAGGTGTGGGAAAGTTGGCCGAAGGTATGTTGGGACCAAGAATGCTGGTCAGAGTATTTCAGGGCATGAGAAAAGCAGTCTAAGTAGATTGAAAGTGGCAAGATATGCCTAAATATTGATTCTATGTAAATAACGGTGTTAGATTTCATTTATATTAAGTTAGAGTGAACACCAGATGAATACCAGGATGGAAAGAGTGTGGGAAAATGTCACTGGACTAATCCCAGGATAGAAATGATACATATTAGTCAGTAAAATGGCAATCAGTATGTGGGCAGCAGTAGAAATCAGCTTAAAGCAATTCAGGCAATAGAGGAAAAGGTGTATCTCCTTAAAAGGAATGGTAAATGGAAAGGCCAGATGGTCAAAAATGGTGAGGTATGGCCCAGGGCCAGTTCGGTGTGGCAGTGCAGGCACAGGAAAAGTGGTCTAGGTGGTCGGAGAATGGGCCAGAGTGGTAGACATATGTGAAAGAATTGAATCAGCGAGTTCAGTGCTGCTAGGATAGGTGGGGTTGATCTAATAGGGGTACTAGATGATGTCAGTGGGGTAATAGGAGTGTGAGGGGGTACCAAAATGGTCAGCCAAGATATGGGGAGTTCTGCAATGAAAGAAAAAGACTATCAGTACTTGTCCATGATACTTATCAGAAAGGACTTGAAGTTCTTGATGTTCAGGTGAACTGATAGTGATCTAGAGAATGGTTCAGGCCTAGATAGGCTAGGCCAAAGGTGATCCAGACTGCAGGAAATCTTTGGTCAGGGTGCTGAAGTACAGGAAAGCATTGACCTGATGGCAGCTAGCAATGAAAAAGAGTTCAATGTGGAGGAAATGATTGAAATAAAGAAAGGAAATATTATTGGTGGAGTCTGGGGGCACTCTGGGCTGTGGGAAAGCTTTGAGATCGGCACCAAAGCATGGGAAAGCATCAGTCTAAGGGTGGTTAGTAATTTATCACTCAGTACAGGCAAGGCCTTTATGTTTGGTAGTGTTGACAATGACATTAGTGCTGGAATCAATGATGCAGTTGGTGAGAGAGGTTGATCAGCTGTAAAAGAAAGAAGAGAAACAGATGCCAGTGAACTAAAACTGATTGGCAGTGTGTCCAATGTGGCTGGCACTTTGGTAGACATCAGTTTGGTGGGAGACAATGTATGGAATGAAGTTGGTAGAGGTTCTGGTCAGCCTAATGGCTGATCTGGGGTTTTGCATGGAAGGTCTGATGGTAGACTATGGCCCAAGGGGTTTCCAGGGCATGGGAATTCGGTCGGAGTAAGCACCAAAGCATGGGAAAGCATTGGTCCATGTACCAAGATACAGGAAAGTATTAAAACAGATGCTGAAGTCAATACAAAATATATTGGTGGTGCAGAAATAGACATGGGAGGTGTCGGATGTGTCTTGGAGCGTGGGAAATCGGTCGAAGTAAGCACCAAAGCACAGGAAAGCATCAGTCCATGTGTCAAAGTGTGTCAGAAAGATACTGGTAAGGTTGGGATTGATGTAGAAGGCATCAGAGAATGTGTAAAATGGGCAATAGTGCCCAGAATGGACTCTCGGTCACATTCTGGGTAAAACTGAGTGAGCTTAGTAATGAACAAGACCCAATTGGCCTCAGAGACTCCTGAAAAATCACTTCAGAAGTCCTGCTCTTTAACTGGTACATATTGGAGGGCTAGACTTACCCATTTGGTCTTCAGAATGTCAATTCAGTTGGCAAAATCTACAATAGATTGCAAAAATGGCCCTAGTTCTGGATTGCTCAGCTCCAGCTGCTATCTAAAACAGCTTTGGGGAGGGAGTAGCTGAATATAGTTAGCCAGTAACATAATTGGTGAGGTAATTTTGGAGTTATTAAAAAGGGATCAAAAATGAAGAGAAGCAATCAGAGGTGATATAATCAGGCTAGAAGTAATATATGTAATGATTGAAAGCCTAAAAAAAGTGGTTGGCAATGCCAGAATGGAAGTCCAGAAATGTGAATATGGGTGGTGTGTGGCAGAAAAAGAGTGATGGGATACTCAGCAACTACAGCACAAACACTGAACCCTCTTGCAGTGAGCTCCAGTTGAATAGATCTAGTCCTGGCTGAGCTGGTACAGCCAGGGATATTGGGTAGGTGAATGTGAGATTTGGGATTCATCCCAAGAGGTTCCTAGTGGGTCTGTGTTGAAGGGCTGAGTGGAAGAGTGCTTTTCTGGGTGGTCCAAAGGTGTAGAAGGTGTCCTGAGTGTTTTCAGGCAGTCAGGCAGTTAGTCAGTCAGTCAGAAAGATGGAAAAAGCAGTCAGGGAAGTCAGAAAGTAGGAAAGGAGGTGCAGAATAGCGATATTTGGTATTTGAGAGGGGGAAAAGTCCCCTAAACAGTGCTAGATACATTCTTTTATAGTCCTAGGCATTTCCTGAGACTGTGTAAATAAGCCAAAGCACTGAAAAAGATAATTAAAGTGTCCATGATAAGGAAAAAGTGCTGAGAAACAAAGTCCAAGGTGTAGGAACACTGCTTTGGTGCTGAGAAAACATCAGCCAGAGCATGGAAATCATCAGTGCAAATGGGAAAACCTCACTCAAAGCTACCTACTGATCAGAATGGTCTGCTGAAGTACAGGGCAGCAGCACTGGTGCAAGGAATGTGGGCCAGAGTACTTTGGGGCACAGAAAGGTTGGCTGGAGCACAGGAATATCACCCAGATGATGTGCAAAGGCATCAGGGTTCACAGAAATGACCCTAAGAATGATGGGGGCAACCATAGAATAATGAATCAGACCTGTTTATAAACCTAGAGCAACTCAGCACTCTATACTGCTCTTCCTCCTCCCAATGCTTACACACCTCTTCCTCACACTTTCATGCCTCCTCTTCTGCCCATCAGCACTCCTCTTCCTTCTGTGCCTTCACATGTCATCACTGCTTTCACTTTGAACACATTGTCATTGTTGTCCTCTGTAAGACATGCATTGGCTCACATGTGGATGTTGGTGATGTCAGTGAGTGTAGAAGACATGGGATGAAAGTTAAAGAGTTGAAGCACACAACCCCTGCCTTATATAGTCCCCATCATCAATTTCTGACTTCACTTCACAACTGCTTAAATAACGCTTTGCCATCCACTCTGTGCACACCCTCATGTCACATATTTATCCTGTTACATTTTCACTTACCACACAGACGGACCTAGCCATTGCTTTGGCCTTCAGGGGTTCAGGCCTAAGAGGGAGATACTGTCATATCCCAGATTCTCGCTAAGCCCCCTCTGCTTCTTCATATATATCATCTCTGCTGTTCTACTCCTATGTATGTCCTCCATTACTCCATGTCCACTTTCCTATTTGGTTCATGTATGTTATGTTACGTTCTCCTTTGTTCTCTTTGTAGTTTAGTCTCCATTCCATCACTGTGGTGCTCAGGGTAAGGTGCACAGCTTCAGCTGTGCAACTGACCAGCACAGCAGCAGTACTTAGTTTCCTCCATCCCTCTGATCCTGACTTTACTACATTTGGACTTTGACCTCCATATATAAACCCGCTGTAATATGTCTTAGCCCCTCAGTTCGAATATCAACTTAGTTCTGTCCTCTGCTCTCTCCTCCATCATTGAGCTCGTCAACGAGTTCTCTCACTTGAGTCTTGATGACTCTCCTCTGACCTCTGGTCACTCCATACCTCTGCTCCGCTCTCCTTGTAAATCAGGGACAACAGAACTGGACAAGGACACACCACATAAGGTGAAGCCAAAGTCCCTATCCCCTCTGACCAACTCCAGCACTCCAGAGTTCACTGCCCAGTTCCCAATGGACCTGTACTTAACAGTTTTGCTTGTTTGCAGCTCAGTCAGTTCAACAGATGAGCAATGCAGAGCAAATATCAAGGCTCACATTTCAGAACCTGCCACAGCACCTGATCTCCAGCCTGTGAGGGATCATCACCAATATGTCACTTGAGCAGCAGGCATAGTGGGCAAAGAATGAGGCACTTCGTCTTGAGGTGCAACAGCACCTTGGCATACAGAGCACTTTGCTTGCTCAGCTGGCACATCTGACATTTCAGAGCCCATTCCCAATCATTGCCTCTTCCACAGTGCAAGATTTGAACTGCTCCTCCATCACTACCATCACCAATCAGCCTCATGCTGTCAAGCTCCAACCTCAGGAATTTATTATGGATTCACAGTCAGAAATGTGGACAGCCCTCATCGAATGCTACAGAAGCTCATGGATTGATGCTCACAAGTGGGAATAGAAAGATGGTGATTGGCTGCCTTACTACCGATACCAGCCAGTCAGAGTAATCATGGAGCTGTGGACAGAGTATATGGAGGGCTTGAAGGGACATCTCTCAATCCATGAGCTCAAGGAGTGCTGGGGTGCAAAGTGGCAAAGAAATGAGGATGCATGTCATATCCCTAATCCTAGCCAACTCCTGTCCTCCGATCATCAACTCCTGTCCTCCACTTTCCTTTTCCTCCAGTACTCCGGTACTCTGCATTTTTGTACATTCTAGTTATGTTACTCTTTGTTCTCCTTTTGTACTAGTCTCATCTCTTAGATTTCTCCAATCCTGTGTTCACACAGCTCCGTTTATGTTTCCTTTCCATCTCCATTTCCCTGGCTCCACTTACTTATGTTTCCTGTCATTGCCTTTGTACACTGCCTCCAACCTCCGTATATATAGTCCTATCTTGTCACCTGTACTTTAGCTAGTTATCAACCTAGATGACTTAAACAACCCAGACAAATCTGACTCCCCTGTCTTCTCTTGCTCCTTTTCATTTCCTGCTTCTTTGAAACCTGGGACCCCCAATGATCTGACAAGGGCACAGCGCTCTGCTCCGAGTTGCTGAAGCCAAAGTCCCACTAGTCCCCCTTTCACCAAAACAACTCCGGAATTTCTCGAACCTTCTTTGGAGTTCATCCACCAAGTCTGACCCAGTCTTAACAGTGCACTCAAGACTGAGGGAGGAAGACACACCAAGGTTACCACACTCATTGAAGAACTTGCAGCCAAGCCCAACTGGAATGTGCCTCTTTGTCATATCCCAAATTCTTGCTAAGTCTCCTCCGCTACTCTGTGTGCATTACTTCCGCTATTCTGCTCCTATGTCCTCCGCTACTCCGTGTCCGCTCTACTTCTTGTGCTCATGTATGTTATGTTACGTTTCCCTTTGTTCTCTTCATAGTTAGTCTCCATTCCATCACTGCGGTGCTCAGGGTAAGGCGCACAGCTCCAGCTGTGCGACTGACCGGCACAGCAGTGGTACTCTGTTACCTCCGTCGCTCTGACCCTGACTTTACTACATTCGGACTTTGACCTCCATATATAAACCCGCTGTAATATGTCTTAGCCCCTCAGTTCGAATATCAACTTAGTTCTGTCCTCTGCTCTCTCCTCCGTCATTGAGCTCGTCAACGAGTTCTCTCACTTGAGTCTTGATGACTCTCCTCTGACCTCTGGTCACTCCATACCTCCACTCCGCTCTCCTCGTAAATCAGGGACAACGGAACTGGACAAGGGCACACCACATAAGATGAAACCGAAGTCCCTACCCCCTCTGACCAACTCTGGCGCTCTGGAGTTCACTACCCAGTCCCCAACGGACCCGTACTTAACAGTATATTCGGACTCACGCTTGTCCGAGTTCTCACCCCTTTCCTCCAACAATCGACAATCACCCATGGCCACACATACCATGCAAACGTGATCCTGATCGCGAATGCACTAGGCCTCTGACAACGAGTGCGCTTCGGTCGCTCCCCCACTATACCATCCATTATCGTTTTTTGCCAGTTCACGTCGCGGACCAGCTGTCATCGACGAGTTCTGCAGTTTCTCCGCCCATCGGACTTTCGCTTCCACATCGCAGGCACCACGCCAACTGAGGTCCCCAACCCCAGGCGCTTGCATCGAAGAAGTCATTGATGAAGGCAAAGAAACAGACAGCTCCCGCACCGAACAGCCCCTACCTGGCGGGTTCGACACACCACGGCGTTGTCCTCCTCTGCATGATGACGAACCGTCAGACCATGATTCCGACGGATTTAACCTGGATGAACTCAACCTGCCAGATGACGATGATGATGACTACCCCGCCGGTGATCCCCCAGGACCCAGTGATGACTCCGACCCTGGCGATGGACACGACAGTGACGAAGACGAAAATGTTCTGGTCCCGCAGGACGCGCTTACCAATTTGGCTGACACCATCTGCAGACTGTCGCGTGCTAATCACCGTCCTGCTGAGTCCGGAAGCCAGCGGACCAAGGTTCGCAAGCCTGATCAGTTCGATGGCATGGAGTCTCAGAAACTCTGTACGTTCCTGGTTCAGTGCAAGCTAAACTTTCAAGACCGGCCTAGGGCCTTTAGGATGGACCGCACCAAAGTCACATTTGCGCAGTCTTACCTCAAGGGCATGGCCCTAGAATGGTTCGAACCCGACCTCCTCAACATGGAGGACCCTCAATTCCATCCTTGCTGGATGGATCATTACAGGGACTTCGTGCTCAAGTTGCAGATCAATTTCGGTCCTCACGACCCCATCAGAGATGCCAAGCACCAGCTCAACAACCTTGCCATGAAGGACATGCAGCATATCAACAAGTATGTTGTGGAGTTCAATAGGATAGCTTCACAAGTCCATGGCTACAGAGAAGGTGCTCTCCGTCACCATTTCTACAACGGCCTCCCGGACAGAATCAAGGACGAAATCTCCCACGTCGGCAAGCCCGCCACGCTCACCATACTCCGTCATCTCGCACAATCAATCAACGCGCGTTACTGGGAGCGTAAGTCCGAGATTAACCGTCAGCAGAAGCCATCTGGCAACAAATCCTCTGACGCCAAATCCGATACCAAGTCCGACAACAGGTCCAGCAGATCAAAGGGCAATAGCTCCAAGGGCAAATCCGCCACCACTTCCCCCGCTCCTGGTACCTCTGGTACCTCCAACTCTCCTCCTAAGCCCGACCTCTCTTCGAAGCTCGGCAAAGATGGCAAGTTGACCACTGCCGAACACAAACGCCACTTCAACAATAAACTATGCATGTTCTGCGGTCAAGGCGGCCATGTCGCTAAGGATTGCCTGCGATCGACGTCAAAGGCATCCAAAGCGCATGCTGCCAAGACAACTCTGGAAGCTAAACTGGAAGCCTCTTCTGAGGTGAAAAATAGAGCGCAACCTCCGTGGCTCCGCACAGCCGGATGGTTGTGTTGACTCCGAATGTGCAACCAAGGAGCTCCGTCTCAACGCGTCCGCTCTCTCAGATCCCTGATTCCTTATGCCCTCTGTCTCTCTAGTATCGTATGATCTCCGTCCTTTTCCCGCATTAGTAGACTCTGGCTCCTCTGACTGTTTCATAGACACCGCTTTTGTGAATAAGAACAATCTTTCCACCTACACTGTCCCTCCGCTTATGCTCCGTCTCTTCGATGGCATGTCAAATTCCACCATCACTCAAGCTATCAACCTCTCCATCCTCTTCGAAATCAGTGATATCACTCCAACGATGTTCTATGTCACCCCACTGAATGGCTCCTGTGCTTTGGTCCTTGGACACAACTGGCTTACCTGCTACAATCCGTTGATTGACTGGGTCACAAGCAGTATCTCTTTCCGTTCTACTCTGCAGCCCAGTTCCACACTTCCGAGCTCGCCCCTGACTCCTAAGGCATCTCCGCCTCTGGTTGTCCCCTCTCCAGATCTGCCACATTTCTCCGACCGCAAGGCTCCGCCCATTGCGCTTATCAATGCTCCCGCATTCGTGCTGGCCTGTCGCCTACAAGGTTCTGTGCAGTTCAGCATGCACATTCGACCAAGAGAAGGTGATCTCCGCGCCGCAGCTACTGAATCTCCCGAACAGATTAATCTCTCTGATGTTCTGTCAGAATATCACGAGTTCTCCAATGTGTTTAGCAAATGACAGGCAGATTCTCTGCCCCCTCACCGCAAACACAATCTCAAGATCAATCTCAAAGAAGGTACCTCTCCTCCGCTCAGCACCACCTATTCTCTCTCCCCTTCCAAACTTGAGTCTCTCCGTGCCTTCCTAGATGAGCATCTTTCCATAGGATTTATTCAACCCACCTCCTCTGCACATGCTGCTCCGGTCCTCTTCGTCTGCAAGAAGGATGGTTCCCTCCGCCTTTGCATCGATTTTCGAGGACTCAACAAGATCACCAAGAAAGACCGCTACCCACTTCCTCGCATCTCTGATCTCCTTGATGCCCCAAGCCACGCCAAGGTGTACTCCAAAATCAACCTCCAGCATGCATACCACCTGGTCCGTATCGCTGAGGGCGACGAATGGAAGACCGCCTTCCACACGCGGTATGGTTCCTATGAATGGCTTGTCATGCCATTCGGTCTTACGAATGCCCCGGCGGCATTCCAGCTGTTTATTAATACTGTCTTTGCTGATCTTTTGGATGTTAGCGTCATTGTGTACCTCGATGACATTCTCATCTTCTCTGAAGACATGGCCTTCCATAAGGAGCATGTTAAAGAAGTTCTCCACTGTCTCCGCAAACATGGACTTTGTGCAAAACCCGAGAAGTGCGAGTTCCATATGGACTCCACGGAATACCTAGGTTATCGGATGTCTCCATCTGGCCTCACCATGTCCCCAGATAAGGTCCAGTCGATCCTTGACTGGCCTGAACCTCGGAAGGTCAAGGACGTCCAATCCTTCCTTGGATTTGCTAATTTCTATAGACGGTTTATTCACAATTACTTCGAAATCGTTGTCCCACTTACCCGCCTCACCCGCAAGGGTGTCCCTTGGCAATTCACAGATGCCTGCCGCTCCGCTTTCCAGGCGCTGAAAACCACTTTCACTTCCACTTCTATTCTTACGCATTGGGCTCCTGACGCTCCGATTATTGTAGAAACCAATGCCTCTGACTACGCTATTGCGGGTATTCTTTCCATGAAGTGCCCCGACACGGAGGTCCGTCCCGTTGCCTACTACTCTCGGACGTTGACCTCTCCGGAGCTCAACTACGACACCCACGACAAGGAGTTGTTAGCTATCCACAAAGCGTTCCGCACCTGGCGGCATTACCTCGAAGGCTCCGCGACTCCGGTTGATGTGGTCACCGACCATAAAAACCTTGAGTACTTCGCCACCACTAAACTCCTGACCCGCCGGCAAGCCCGCTGGTTGGAGTTCCTCTCCCAATTCAACATGATCGTCCGTTTCCGCCCCAGCCAACTTGGCGCTAAACCCAATGCCCTCACTAGACGCTGGGACGTCTATCCCAAAGAGGGGGATAAGGACTACACTCAAGTCAATCCACACAATTTCCACCCCGTTTTCACCCAAGAGCAACTTGCTGTGTCCCTACAAGCTATGTACCTTGCATTCCCCGTTCTCTGTGCAAGTACGCTCTTCGACCTCAAGAAACTCCACAGCGATATCCTCTCCGCTCTCCCATCCGACCCTCTTGCCATGATCCACATGACCGGATCTCCCGACCCATCTTCCGACCCCATTTCCAACACTTCCTCCACTTCTCGCTGGACTGTAGATGCAGATGGTTACCTCCGTCTCGATGGCTGCATGTACATGCCCAACATCGATGACCTCTGTCTCCGCGTTCTCCACTTCAAGCATGATCATCCCCTCTCCAGTCATTTCGGTCAAAACTGCACTCTGGAACTAATCCGCCACGAATACACCTGGCCAGGCATCCATACCTTCATCAAAGAGTACGTATCCTCTTGTACCACCTGCGCTCACGCGAAAGTTCCGAGGCACAAGCCCTACAGGCTTCTTAAATAGCTCCCAATCCCCAAGAAGCCATGGAATTCCATATCTATGGATTTCATTGAGCAACTCCCAGGCTCCTCTGGTCACACCACCATTCTCATCGTCGTGGATCACCTATCCAAGCAATGTATCTTCATCCCAATGGACGACAAGGTGACTTCCCCAGAGTTGGCCAAGCTGTTTTTACTCCATGTGTTCTCGAAACACGGAGTACCATCCCACATCACCTCCGACCGAGGTTCCAAGTTTGTATCTCATTTCTTCCATTCTCTTGGCAAAGCACTTGATATCTGCCTTCACTTTACCTCTGGGTATCACCCCAAGGGTGATGGACAGACTGAACGGATGAACCAGACGCTGAAACAGTACCTCCACGTTTATTGCAACTATCAGCAGGACAACTGGGCTGAACTCCTGCCCCTCGTGGAGTTCGCCTACAATAATGCTCCAAACGCAACCACTGGCATCTCTCCGTTCTTCACTAACAAGGGTTACCACCCCAACATCTCTGTCCACCCCGAGCGTGATCTCACTTCCACCTGCACCAGAGAATACTCGGTCGACCTCGACTCCCTCCATGAGTTGCTCTGTGAAGAAATAGCCACCACACAGAAGCGATACCAAGGACCCACTGATGCGAAACGATCTCCGGCCCCTGACTTTAAAGTTGGAGATATGGTCTTCGTCAAAGCAAAGTATTTTAATTTGACTCGTCCGTCTAAAAAGCTCTCTGAGAAGAATTTAGGTCCATATCCGATCATCACACAAGCTGGCTCCGTCTCCTTCACTCTCTGCCTCCCCAACTCAATGAAGTCCGTTCACCCGGTCTTCCACATCTCGCAACTTGAACCTTCAGTCCCCAATAGTATCCCCAATCATGTCCAACCTCCGCCCCCTCCAGTTGAGGTTGACGGTGAACCCAAGTACGAGATCTCCGAGATCCTCGACTTCAAGATAGACCGTCGGCGAAAGACTTGCAAGATCCTCTACCTAGTCCATTGGTCCGACTATGAAGGTACCGATGAAGAAACCTCCTGGCTACTCACGACGGAATTAGATCACGCATCAGAACTTGTTGCAAAGTTCCATCTCCGGTATCCAGATAAGCCTGGTCCCCATATACCTTGATTCCGTTTTCCTCCGCTTACATAGGTTTTCCCTCCATCTCAGTTTTTCTCTGTTTAGTTTCAACAAAATCTCCGTACAAAAACTCCGCTATATTTCCTTTTCTCCATTTTACTCCGTCTCATTCTCAATTGATCAAATCACATTAGAAAAGAAAAAGAAACATCATACAAAGAAAAACTAATAATACAATGTACTTAGGGCCTTACTGCCCGCCCATCTCCATGTCCTCTCCTTCGGCGTCTGCCTCATCTCCGGCGCCGCTCTTCTCCGCTTCGGTCCCATTCTCCTCCGTTTGGACCTCCACCTCGACCTCCGACTCCGCTGCATCTTCCGTTTCCATCTGTGTCACCCTCGACACCTTGCGCAACTGCGCCAACCTTTGGGCTGTCGCATGCCCTTCCCTCCCGAGGTTCCAGAGGGCAACTATGGTATCATACAGTTGAAGTCATTGGGCTTCCATGCAGTTCGCATGCCAGCCCGCCTCCTCCTCTCTCTTCCACGTATCTCGACGCTGAGCCTGCACCAGGTTGCAGATGGCCTCGGTGACTTCCATCATCGCGCTTGTGAGCTCCGTCCACAGCCCGTCCATGAGCCACTCGTCTTCCATCTCCGTCCTCGCCTTCTTCTTCGACCCCATTGCCTCCGGGCCCACCTTCCGCTTCCTCAGCGCCAGCTTCTCCATGACCTCGACCTCGTCGTCTTCATTCATCGGCCGCTTGCATCACTGCTTGATGCTGACGCATGCCGCACACGACAATGCCTTCCTTCCTGGCGCCAGCACGCACTCTATGTTGAGGCGGCGGCACCGGTAACACGCATCTGGTGTGTGGTCGATCCGCGGCTCGGCCACCTTCTCCTTCCCCTTGCCCTTTTGGCGGGGCTTGGGTGGCCCGACCGGCAGCGTCTGCTCATCCTGTTGGGTGGTTAGCTCCCTTCTCCTACTCCACATTGACACTCACCCCCGCGTCCGTGTTGGTGGCCTCTGACGCCTTCTCCTTCGCGCGCTGCTCTGCCGCGACCTTCTCCACGCGATGCCTCGCGGCTTCCTCCTCCTCACATTTGTGATGCTCAGCCTCTTCCACCTCACGCCGCACCCGCTCTTCCTCCTCCCAACACTTACGCGCCTCTTCCTCGCGCTTTCGCACCTCCTCTTCCACCCGTTGGCGCTCCTATTCCTTCCGCGCCTTCACGCATCATTGCTGCTCCACCGCCTTCGCCTCAAATACCTCGTCATCATCCTCCGCAAGACACGCGTCAGCCCACGTGCGGATGTCAGTGATGTTGTTGGGATTAGAAGACATGGGGAGAAAGTTAGAGAGTCGAAGCGCGCAACCCCTGCCTTATATGGCCCCATCGGCAATTTCTGACTCCGCTCCCCAATCACTTAGACGACACTTTGCCATCCACTCTGCGTGCACCCCCACATCACTTATCCACCCTGTCACATTTTCACTTACCACACGGACGGACCTAGCCTTCGCTTTGGCCTTCAGGGGTTCAGGCCTAAGAGGGGGATACTGTCATATCCCAAATTCTCACTAAGTCCCCTCCACTACTCCATGCGCATTACTTCCGCTATTCCACTCCTATGTCCTTCGCTACTCCGTGTCCGCTCTACTTCTTGTGCTCATGTATGTTATGTTATGTTTTCCTTTGTTCTCTTTGTAGTTAGTCTCCATTCCATCACTGCAGTGCTCAGGGTAAGGCGCACAGCTCCGGCTGTGCAACTGACTGGCACAGCAGCAGTACTCTGTTACCTCCATCGCTCTGACCCTGACTTTACTACATTCGGACTTTGACCTCCATATATAAACCCGCTGTAATATGTCTTAGCCCCTCAGTTCGAATATCAACTTAGTTCTGTCCTCTGCTCTCTCCTCCGTCATTGAGCTCATCAACGAGTTCTCTCGCTTGAGTCTTGATGACTCTCCTCTGACCTCTGGTCACTCCATACCTCCACTTCGCTCTCCTCGTAAATCAGGAACAACGGAACTGGACAAGGGCGCACCACATAAGGTGAAGCCAAAGTCCCTACCCCCTCCGACCAACTCCGGCGCTCCGGAGTTAGCTGCCCAGTCCCCGATGGACCCGTACTTAACGCTCTTGCACTAAGGTTTGTCAAGGAGAAGTATGAGAGTAACTCTGCCTATCTTGGCAAGGTGCGTGCT
>JBBPMF010000943.1:0-14339 GCA_038090175.1 Austroboletus eburneus
GATCTTCCGGAGATACGACAATATCGTCGTCAGTGGGTACCTCTTCTTGCAAGGCCAAGGAGTTCTCTGAGGGGGATGATGGGGGTTCGTGGCGGCGATGGGGGCCTAGAGAGGGTCTGGGGTTTGAGGGATGATAGGGATGAATGATGGGCTAAGGTGAGGCTTGCCCAATGAAGAGCAAGTTAGACCTTTTGTTACGTGTGGTTGTAGACCCGAGGGATTAGGGATGTTAATGTCGCTTGTTCAGCAGACATGGCAAGGGTTTGATAGAGGGCTGTCCTCTATCCTCAGCCTCAATGGTATGTCGTGAGCTGTTGACCTGGTCGACGTATGTCGCGACTCAGGGACAAGGGGAACTGTGTGATAATGTGGTGACGAGGGTACGAAGAGAGCGCCTACTCAACAGTAAGGCGAGGACTGGGGGACCTGAGAGGAATCGATGATCAAGGTAGATTCAGGTAGGTCTAACTTGGGGAATACATTGAGGGTATTGAGGGGTTTATATACGCGAGTTAAGAGAGAATAAAGCGGAGCATAAAGGGGATGACTCGACTATAGAAAGCGATGAAATCGCGAAGAAGGAGAGGGAGTCAGAGATAAGTGGTGGTAATACAACTGCGGATACTGCGGATGAGTCACGCTAAATAGGTAAGCAGAGATAAGGGAATAAGAGAGAAATAAAGTGGCTCGAGCGGGACTTGAACGGCAGGAGCACTGTCTGTTATGTGGGCTAAGGTAAGAATGGAGAAAAGAGTAGGGTATACGCACGAATCGTAACATTTATATACTATTCTACTGTATGTACATGTTGTGGTAAATACCATAAAGGGACATCATACCATGATAAGAAAAAAATACATGATTGGTCAATAAGAATGCATGAGTCATAAAGAAGCATGTCCATGAAAGAAAAAAGTAAAGAAGCATGCCTTGTGTGATGGGCATGTGGGGCACGAGGTGTGATGTCATCATGACCTCATAGATAAGAGATAAGGGTCTAGCCCTTTGAGCATGTGACAAGTCACATGACTTGTGGTTTAGACTGCTGGAGTAAGTAGTCATGTGATAAGTTATGCTGGAAAACATCTAAGTCCCAGTGGCCTTGTGCTGATAGGGGTTTTCCTTATATAGAAGGTCAAGAGTTCAACTCCTGCTATGAGCGAGTTTAAATAGTGAAAAGAGTGATTGTAACAGCAAGTATCTTTCCACCTTTTTTTGCTTAGCCTCTGGAGAGAATTGCTGAATATCTTTTGAGTTGAAGCTTGGGTCAGTAAGAAATGTTACTAAATGTTTCATTTCAGACATAGACTTTGCCTTCGAGCCTGAGTATTGCCAGCACATCAGAAGACCAGCAGATGGGCTGCTGAATGCCAAGTAGAGACTCTCATGGGTAATGTCTGGTTTTGAGATTAGACTGCTGATCTGAGTTAACACATAAGCTTGTTCAAGCATTGGAGCATCAACAAGAGACTGAAGCAGAATGGTCAGATCAGGATTGAGCATGGGCTTCATAGGATAGAGTCAGTGGAGCCCAAACTTGTCAGGGATGGTTTGGTATCCTGTACAAGCAATTCCAGACTTGTGCTGGTCAGGTACTGTGAGTCTAGAAGATACAGTGTTGGAGGCTGGACCTGGAGTTTGCTGATCTTCAATTGAATTCCCAGGTAAGAAATCTTTGAATCAAGCTGGTAACTGAATATGTCATCCTGAGTGTACAGAAACAAGAGCCAGCAGTGGGGAACTTGAAGTCTTGGTCAAATTGATTTGATTACTGGACTCTGCATTTGATGGTCTGGCGACATCATTGACAATGGCCATAGATTCAAGCTGTAATGTACTGTGTAATACTGATACATTAGACATGAGACAAAATAGCACATACATGCATGTCTGCTTCACTGCCAAGCTCAGTCTCAAATCTAACCCTTTTATCCTGATCTGTGGATGCCATGTGCATGAAAGTTGGAGGAGCATCAGGTATAGAGTTGTCTTGTCTGCATGTTTTCTGTCTCTTATGACTCCAGTCCCTTGAGAAAAGATTAGTGGTCTCTGCTTTTCAAATCTTACACTGTGCTTGATAATGGCTGAGCTCTTTGTCTGTATTGAAAATTCTTCTGCAGGGCTGCCTGCATTGTGGTTTTTTCATGGGCAAGGCTGGGTGCCAGTGTGCCAATAGTGATCAAGCAAAGGAAAATCCAGTGGTATTGCATCTCAACAATCAGATACACAGCGGCTACTGTAAAAGACAATATAGATACCTTAGTATAATGCTGAATTAGTTTCAAAGGCTCAAGAATGTATACATTGAACTTACTGGATGACTTGGCTAGGCTAGGGCATGCCATGCCACAGCAGTTGTGGGGTAGTGCAGGCATAGCCTTAGTGATGAAGTCATATTTAAATTCTGATCAAATTCTGATCACTTACTTTCTAATTGGAGTTATCTTATCTCTGTCTTTGTTTCTACATTTTTATCTACAGCCATTATGCCTCATTGTGCTTGATCTGCATCCACCAGTTTCAACTCAGACTCTGCATCTGATATCAATGGAGGCTTTCCAGTTGCAAAGAAGACTTCATCAAAGAAGCAGAAGAGAAACAAGTACATCTTATATTGGTTTCCATGTCAACTTACTCTCTGTAGAAGACAGCTATCAGAATCTGAGTCAGAGTCTTCTGATTCTGATATAGATCTGAAGAAGAAGAGAGGCTTGAAACAGTCCAATCAAAGCAAGCCCAATGAGGACTACAAGTCAGTGACAAGAGCAGTGACATGATGCATAGACATGTTCTGGAAGGCAGATAAGGTGATTGAGGCTGCTATTCATCTTGCAGACAAGGCCTTTGCAAAGAGAGGGGATCTCAATGAGAAGAATGCTTACCATGAGGCAAGACAATGCTACTTCAATAAAACATGAGTTATTTTCAGAGTTAGTTGTCTAATTAACTAAATGTGATTCAGGGAAGCAGAAACACTGGATCACTATAAGTGAGCATATCATCTTCTTATTCGGATTACACCATATCTCAAGAATCTAATCAGCAACCCATCCATGCATGGTAAGTTACAATGCATGTTAAAAAAGATATGTGTATAAGCATATATGTGATACTTTATTCTACCTCACATTGTTCCAGATGAATAAGGTTATTTCTATGACTTGCACTGATGATATGACATACCTTAGGGAGAGTATCAGCAAGTATGCAGCTCTCAACCCAAAAAAAGCAGGGCTTGTTCCCCCAATTGACACAGGTGGCAAATTACACTCCAATATGGGGCTCAACTACCCTGTTCTGGTCCACTTCTTATGCCCTATCAATGCAATGTTGCAGTATGATGCAGACCCTGAGGGATAACATTGTATTATGTCCACTGACATGTGCTAAACATTGTCTTATAGTACTTGCATCAAGCATAAGGATGGAAAGATCAAGATTATATTAAAGGTTTTTCCATTATTCTTCTGGGCTGGTAACCCTCCAGTGCAAGACTTTGATCCTGACAACATGCTCAATGGCCTTTTTCAGAGATACTTACTTGAGAGGGTGCATATTTTTAATTCATTACAACTATGCTTACTATGTGGCAATTAGGTCATGTGGCACATCTTTACTGGAAAGTCAACTGCTCTGAGTAATGAGCCACAGGGCACAAGAGATAACAATGCAGCATAAGCAATGCCCTTCTTTGAAGCATCGCTTCCACTCCTTGGGAGTTAGCTTAGGGGGTCTGGGAACATTGACTGCATTAATGTCCATGGTGTTGGAATTGCAGGTTTTCTGGAAAGGGGAGGAGGTAGAGGGGATCTGGTAGGACTGGTATGCAGGAGTTGAATGGGTACGGTATTGATTAACGATCATTTGAGTGCAATCATTCTGAACTTGGAAATGAATGGCCTTTGAGTACCATTCATCGATCTTGGTGGGGACCATGTCCATGGAGAGGATATGGCAGGAAAGGGGAGGGGGAATGCCAGTGGCAAAGTAGTTGATCAGGACATTCTGATCAGTGATGCCCAAGAGGGCAACATTGTTTCTAAACTCAGCTATGTGCCAAGTGAGTTCGGGGCTGTAGGATCCATTCTTCTTGGGGATGAGGCATTCCAAATGAAGCCAGTTGATGGCCTGATTCTTGGTGTCTTGGTGCTCAAAAGGGCTTATATGATGATAGCCAATCAAGGGAGATCTTAGACCTTTTGTTGTGCTTAACATGGTCAAGTGTAGGCCTGCAGAGGTTCAAGGGCTTACTGTCGCTATACAGCTGACAGGATGAGTGGGCCTGACAAGGGGGTTCCTTGACAGGGAGGCTAAGGCCAGCATAAGACTAACATCGGATCAAAGGGGGTCTGCTTAAGAGTCTTCCTTGGCAGAGATTCTGAGGACCGTTGAGGACTGAGAGATCAATGGGTCTTGGGGATGCTGCAGGACTAGTGATGGATCGAGGGTTCAGAGAGAGCATCCACTCAACAGTAGGACGAGAACTGGGAAATCCGAGAGCAACTCCAAGATACTAGGTAAATTGCAGGAGGTCTAAGATAGCAAATACACCTGAGTATCAAAGGTTTATATATGTGAGCCAAGTGGTTAAGGGTAGATCAATGGAAGAAGGTGAGTCAGCGATAGAAAGTGATGGAATCGCAAAAAAGCTAAGTCACTATGGAATGGATGCATTGGCATTGGATAAGTATTGGTGATACAACTGTGGATGAGTCACGCTAAATAAGTAAGCAGTATTGCCAAGACAATGGTTAAAAGAAAGGATCCAAGTGGGGCTTGAATAGCAAGGGTCAAGGTCCTTTGATGTACATAGTAAGCGAAGTAGGAAAAAGAAAAGAGAGGGGCCCAATGAGTTGTAACAGGTGACAGATGCAGACACAGGGGTAAGTGCATCTCCACAGAGACAGACTTAGCTAACAACCCAACAGGATGAGCAGACACTGCTGGTTGGGCTGCTCAAGCCCTGCCAAAAGGGCAAGGAGAGGGAGAAGGTGGCTGAGCCATGAATTGACCATGTGCTGGATGCTTGATACCATGGCATCAAGCAGTGATGCGAGTAGCTGACAGACAAAGACAACGATAATGAGGTCATGGAGAAGCTGGTGCCAAGGAAGCAGAAGGTGGGCCCAGAGATGATGGGATCAAAGAAGAAGGCAAGGATGGAGACAGAAAATGAGTGGCTCATGGACAGACTATGAATGGAGCTTGCCAGTGTAATAATGGAAGTCACCAAGGCTATCTGTGACCTGGTCCAGGTCCAGCACCAAGATATGAGGAAGTGGGAGAAAAAAGCAGTGCATCACCAGTGCAATCACCAGCACATGCAGCTGCAGAACATTGTGCAGGCTGTATGCAACCTGGAATATGAGGGGAAGGTATTGGTGATGCAGTGAAAGATGAAGAACTGTGTGTCCAAGGGGACACAGGTGGAGGTGGTGGAGTCAGAGGAGTTAGAGAAAAAGGTAAAGGTTCAGATGGAGAAGAAAGAGACCAAGGTGGAGAAGAGCAGCACTGGAGATGAAGTGAATGCCGAAGGAGAGGATGTGGAGATGGGCAGGCAGTAAGGCCCTACATACATTGTTTTTTGTAGTTTTTCTTTTGTATAATTTTTTTCTTTTTCTAATGTGATATGATTAATGAAAATGAGATAGAGTGAAATGGAAAAAAGGAAATATAGTGGAGGTTTTGTATGGAGATATTGTTGGAACTAACTAAACAGAGGGAACTGAGACAGGAGAAATCTAAGTAAGCAGAGGAAAACAGAATCAAGGTACAGTATATGGGGACCAGGCTTATCTGGATACCAGAGATGGAACTCTGCAACAAGTTCTAAGGTGTGATCTAATTCTGTTGCAAGTAACCAGGAGGTTTCTTTATTGATACCTTTATAGCCAGATCAATGGATTAAGTAAAGTATCTTGCAAGTCTTTCACTGATGGTCTATCTTGGAGTTGAGTATCTTAGAGATCTCATACTTGGGTTCACTGTCAACCTCAACCAGAGGAGATGGAGATTGGATGCAATTGGAAATGATATTGGGGACTAATGGTTCAAGTTGTGAGACGTGGAAAACTGGGTAAACAGACTTCATAGAGTTGGGGAGATGGAGCATGAAGGAGATAGAGCCAGCTTGCATGATGATCAGATACAGGCCTAAATTCTTCTCAGAGAGCTTTTTAGACAGACAAGTTGAATTAAAATACTTTGCTTTGACAAAATCCAGATCTCTGACTTTAAAGTCAGGGGCTGGAGATTGTTTCACGTCAGCAGATCCTTGATATTGCTTCTGTGCTGTGGCTATTTCTTCACAGAATTCATGGAGAGAGTTGATGTCAACCAAGTATTCTCTGGCACAGGTGGAGGTGAGATTGCGTTTCAGGTGGACGGTGATGTTGGGGTGGTAACCCTTGTTAGTGAAGAACAGGGAGACACCAGTAGTTGCATTTGGAGCATTGTTGTAGGCAAACTCCACAAGGGGTAGGAGTTCAGCCCAGTTGTCCTGCTGATAGTTGCAATAAATGCAGAGGTACTGTTCCAGCATCTGGTTCATTCACTCAGTCTGTCTGTCACTCTCAGGGTAATACCCAGAGGTAAAGTGAAGACAGATATCAAGTGCCTTGCCAAAAGAATGAAAGAAATGTGATATGAACTTGGAACCTTGGTTGGAGGTGATGTGAGATGGTACTCTGTGCTTTGAGAATACATGGAGTAGAAAGAGTTTGGCCAACTCTGGGGAAGTCATCTTGTTGTCCATTGGAATGAAGATACATTGCTTGGAAAGGCAGTCCATGATGACAAGGATGGTGGTATGACCAGAGGAGCCTGGGAGTTGCTCAATGAAATCCATAGATATGGAATTACATGGCTTCTTGGGGATTGGAAGCTATTTTAGAAGCCCATAGGGCTTGTGCCTTAGAACTTTCACATGAGTGCAGGCAGTACAAGAGAATATGTACTTTTTAATGAAGGTATGGATGCCTGGCCAGGTATATTCATGGTGGATTAGTTCCAAATGTGGTTTTGACCAAAATGACCAGAGAGGGGATGATTGTGCTTGAAACAGAGAATGTGGAGACAGAGGTCATCAATGTCAGGTGGAGAATGCAAGGTATGTAGCTCATAGGGATGCAGCAAGTTGCTCTTGGGTGAAAACAGGGCGGAAATTGTGGGGATTGACTTGCATGTAGTCCTTATTCCCCTCTTTGGGATAGATATCCCAGCATCTAGTGAGGGTGTTGGGTTTAGCATCAAGTTGGCTGGGGCAGAAATGGACGATCATATTAAATTGGGAGAGGAGCTCTGATCAGTGGGCTTGCAGGCGGGTCAGGAGTTTAGTGGTGGTGAAATACTCCAGGTTTTTATAGTTGATGACCACATCAACCAAAGTCATGAAGCCTTTGAGATAATGCTGCCAGATGCAGAACACTTTGTGAATAGCTAACAACTTCTTGTTGTGGGTGTCATAGTTGAGCTCTGAAGAGGTCAACATCCAAGAGTAGTAGGCAATGGAATAGACTTCTGCATCAGGGCACTTCATGGAAAGAATACCTGCAATAGCATAGTTGAAGGCATTGGTTTCTACAATAATTGGAGCATCAGAAATCCAATGAGTAAGAATAGGAGCAGAAGTGAAAGTGGCTTTCAGCACCTGGAAAGTAGAGTGACAGGCATCCATGAATTGCCAAGAGACACCCTTGCGGGTGAGGCAGATAAGTGGAATGACAATCTTGGAGTAGTTGTGGATAAACTGTCTATAGAAATTAGCAAATCTGAGAAAAAATTGGATGTCCTTAACCTTCCAAGGTTCAGGCCAGTTAAGGATCGACTGCACCTTATCTGGGGACATGGTGAGGCCAGACAGAGACATTCGATAACCTAGATATTCTGTGGAGTCCATATGAAACTCACACTTCTTGGGTTTTGTGTAAAGTTCATGTTTGTGAAGATGGCAGAGAACTTCCTTGACATGCTCCTTATAGGAGGCCATGTCTTTGGAGAAGATGAGAATGTTATCAAGATATACAATGACACTGATGTCAAAAAGATCAGCAAAGATAGTGTTTACAAACTGCTGAAATGCCGCCAGGGTGTTTGTAAGACTGAATAGCATGACAAGCCATTCATATGAACCATACTGCATGTGGAAGGTAGTCTTCCATTTGTCGCCCTTAGCGATATGAACCAGGTGGTACACATGCCAGAGGTCAATTTTGGAATATATCTTGACACAGCTTGGAACATTGAGGAGGTCAGAGATATGGGGAAGTGGATAGCAGTCTTTCTTGGTGATCTTGTTGAGTCCTCAAAAGTCAATGCAAAAATGGAGGGAACCATTCTTCTTGCAGATGAAGAGGACTGGAGCAGCATGTGCAGAGGAAAAAGGTCAAATAAATCCTATTGAAAGATACTCATCTAAAAAGGCATGGAGAGACTCAAGTTCAAAAGGGGAGAGTAAGTAGGTGGTGCCAAGTAGAGGAGAGGTACCTTCTTCGAGATCAATTTTGAGATTGTGATTGTGTTCACAGTGAGGGGCAAGAGTATCTGCCTGTTGTTTGCTAAACACATCGAAGAACTCATGATATTCCAATGGAACATCAGAAAGATTGATCTGTTCAGGAGGTTTAGTAGCTGCAGTGCAGAGATCACCTTCTTAGGGACAAATATGCATGCTGAACTGCATGAAATCTTGTAGGCAACAGGCCAGTGCAAATGTGGGAGCATTGATGAGAACAATGGGTGGAGCCTTGTGGTCAGAGGAATGTGGCAGATCTGGAGAGGAAACAACCAGAGGTGGAGATGCCTTAGGAGTTGAGGGTAAGCTTGGAAGTGCAGGACTGGGCTGTGGAGTAGAATGGAAAGAGATACTGCTTGTAACCCAGTCAATCAACAGATTGTAGCAGGTAAGCCAGTTGTGTCCAAGGACCAAAGCACAGGAGCCATCCAGCAGGGTGATGTAAAACATCATCAGAGTAATATCACTGGTTTTGAAGAGGTTAGAGAGGTCAATAGCTTGAGTGATGGTGGAATTTGATGTGTCATCAAAGAGATGGAGCATGAGTAGAGGAATGGTATAGGTGGAAAGATTGTTCTTATTCACAAAAGCAGTATCTATGAAACAATTGGAGGAGTCAGAGTCTACTAACACAGGAAAAGAACAGAGATCATATGATACAAGAAAGACAGGGGGCATGAGGAATCAAGGATCTAAGAGAGTGGACGCATTGAGATGGAGCTCCTTAATTGCACATTTGGAGTCAATGTGACCATCTGGCCATGCAGAGCCACAGAGATTGTGCTCTATTTTTTCACCTTGGAGGAGGCTTCTGGTTTAGCTTCCGGAGTTGTCTTGGCAGCACATGCCTTGGATGCCTTTGAAGTCAACTGTGGGCAATTCTTAGCTATGTGGCTGCCTTGACCACAGAACATGCATAGTTTATTGTCAAAGTGGTGTTTGCATTCAGCAGCAGTCAGCTTGCCATCTTTGCCAAGCTTCAAAGAGAGGTCAGGCTTGGGAGAAGAGTTGGAGGTACCAGAGGTATCAGAAGTGGGGAAAGTGGTGGCAGACTTGCCCTTAGAACTATTGCTCTTTGAGCTGCCGAACTTGTTGTCAGACTTGGTGTTGGATTTTGTTACAAGTGAGCACAGTTCTGGAGATCCCAGAACTTGTCCCCATGCTTCTGACACTTCCAAAATACCCTCCTGTGATTCCAACAGTTCCGGAATCTTGGAACCATTGGAATACTCTAACACTCTTCTACCGGAATGGACACCTGAAAACAGACTTCCTCCTGAATGCTATTGGACACTATTCCCTAAAGACTACACTCCATATGGTCATATGGAGATTCCTTTTCTTGACTTGCCCTATTTCTCTTTTACTCCTCTTTTGTAACTCTTACCATGTGATCCCAGAATCACTTTTGTCATGGACCTCTGCTCCTCCTTCCATCCTCTTTCTGATGATAGTGTTCTCCCATTTCTTACCATTGATCCATGAGGCCATTGTAATGTACCATGTGCCCTATCCCATCCACCTTTCCATTCTGAGATGGTTTCAGATTGTATAAATACCTAGTAGTTATCCCACATATCCCTTAGCTAGATCTGCACAATTATATGCAGTGTTTAGTCTCATCCTGCCTGAGTCTCGAGTCTCAGCAGAGAATCCCCAGGACTTCTATAGGACATTGTGTCACCTTTGAGGATACACTAGGGACTAGACATTGCACAAGCATAACAGATTTTGTGTTAGAGGATTTGTTACCTGATGTTATGATTTGTTGGACTCCTCTTTCTTTTTCTTACTTTGCTTACCATGTACACCAAAGGACCTTGGCCCTCACTGTTCAAGCCCTGCTTGGGCACTTTTTTTTTTACCATTATCTTTGCAATACCACTTACTTATTTAGTGTGACTCATCCACAGTTGTATTACCAACACTTATCCAATGCCATTACATCCTCTCCATAGTAACTCAGCTTCTTCGCAATTCCATTGCTTTCTACTGCTGACTCACCTTCTTCTATTGACCTACCCTTAACTATTTGGCTCACATATATAAACCTTTGATACTTAGGTGTATTTGCCATCTTAGACCTCTTGTAATTTACCTGGTATCTTGGAGTTGCTCTCAGGTCCCCCCAGTCCTTGTCCTACTGTTGAGTGAACACTCCCTCTGAACCCTCGATCCATCACTAGTCCTGCGACATCCCCAAGACCCATTGATCCCTCGGTCCTCAACAGTCCTCAAAATTTCTGCCAAGGAAGACCCTTGAGTGAACCCCCTTCAATCTGATGTTAGTCTTACACTGGCTTTAGCACCCCTGTCAAGGAACCCCCTCATCAGGCCCCTTGTTCTGTCAGCTGTATAGCAACAGTAAGCCCTTGAACCTCTGCAGGCCTATGCTTGACCACGTCGAGCATAACACCTAATGGCTTCTGTTGACAGTTGATCTCAGACTTATGCTCCCAGTAATGTGCATTGATAGATTGCATAAGATGATGAAGTGTGGTGAGCATTGTGGATTTGCTGATGCAGGAGATTTTGTCCTTAATTCTGTCCAGGAGGCCATTGTAGAAATGATGACAGAGGGTACCTTCTCTGTAGCCATGGACTTGCAAAGCGATCCTATTAAACTCCACAATATACTTGTTAATATGCTGCATGTCCTTCATTGCGAGGTTATTGAGCTGATGCTTGGCATCTCTGACAGGGTTATGAGGACCAAAATTGATCTGCAACTTGATTATGAAGTCCCTGTAATGATCCATCCAATAAGGACAGAATTGAGGGTCCTTTGCATTGAGGAGATCTGGTTCAAACCATTCTAAGGCCATGCCCTTGAGGTAAGACTGCACAAGTGTGACTTTGGCACAATCCATTCTAAAGGCCCTAGGCTGGTCTTGAAAGTTCAGCTCACACTGAATCAGGAATGTATGGAGTTTCTGAGGCTCTGTGCTATCAAACTGGTCAGGCTTGTGAATCTTGGTCTGCTGGCTTTTGGACTTGGCGGGATGGCGATTGGCATGCAACAGTCTACAGATGGCATCAGCCAAATTGGTAAGCATGTTCTGTGGGACTGGAACATTTTCATCTTCATCTTCGTCGCTGTTGTGTCTGTTGCCAGGGTCAGGGTCATCACCAGGTCCTGGGGGACCACTGGTGGGATAGTCATAGTCATCATCATCTGGCAGGTTAAATTCATCTGGGTTAAACCTGTTGGAATCATGATCTGAAGGTTCATCATTATGTGGAGGAGGACAACAGCACAGTGGTGTGTTGAAACTGCCAGGTAGGGGCTGTTTGATGTGGGAGCTGTCTGTTTCATTGCCTTCACCAATGACTTCTTCAATGTGAGCACCTGGGGTTGGAGACCTCAGTTGGCAAGGTGCCTGCAATGTGGAAGTGAAAGTCCGACAGGTGGAGAAACTGTGGAACTCATTGACAACAGCTGGTCCACAACGTGAACTGGCAAAAAATAATAACAGATGGTATAGTGGGGGAGCAGTCAAAGCATGCTTGTTGTCAGAGACCTGGTGCATCCACAATTGAGATTGCATTTGCATGGTATGTGTGGCCATCGGTGATTGTCAATTGTTGAAGGGAAGGGATGGGAACTTGGACAAGCATGAGTTTGAATATACTGTTAAGTACAGGTCCATCAGGGTCTGGGTGGTGAACTCCAGAGCACCAGAGCTGGTCAGAGGGGGTAGGGACTTTAGCTTCACCTTATGTGGTGTGCCCTTGTCCAGTTCCATTGTCCCTAATTTACAAGCAGAGCAGAGCAGAGGTATGGAGTGACCAGAGGTCAGAGGAGAGCTGTCAAGACTTAAGCGAAAGAACTCATTGATGAGCTCAATGATGGAGAAGAGAACAGAGGATGGAACTAAGTTGAGGGTTAAGACATATTACAGTGGGTTTATATATGGAGGTTGAAGTCCAAATGTAGTAAAGTCAGGGTCAGAGTGATGGAGGAAACAGAGTACCGCTGCTGTGCCAGTCAGTCACACAGCTGAAGCTGTGCGCCTTACCCTGAGCACTGCAGTGATGGAATGGAGACTAACTATGAAGAGAACAAAGGGAAACATAACATAATATATATGAGCACAAGAAGTAAGTTCAAACCCCACTTGGATCACTCTTTTCTTAACCTTGTCCATTACTGCTTACTTATTTAGCATGACTCATCTGCAGTTATATTACCAACTTCTATCTGATGCCATCACATTCACTCCATAGTGACTTAGCTTCTTTGCAATTCCATTGCTTTCCATTGCTGACTCACCTTCTTCCTTTATCTACCCTTAACCATTTGGTTTGTGTATATAAGCCCTTGGTACTTAGGTGTATTTGCTATCTTTGACCTCCTGCAATCTATCTAGTATCTTGATTGCCCTCAGTCCCTCAGTCCTTATCCTACTATTGAGTGGATGCTCCCTTCATATCCTTGACCTGTTGCTAGTTTTGTGACACTCTTAGACCTGTTACACTTGCACAATGTCTAGTCCCAGTGTGTCCTCAAAGGCAACACAATGTCCTGTAGAAGGGATTCTCTGCTGAGACTCAAGACTCAGGCAGGGTGAGACTAAACACTACATATAATTGCACAGATTTAGCTGTGGAACATACAAGACAACTACTGGTATTTATACAGCTTAGAGCCATCTTGGAATGGAATGAAGCACATGGTATACTACAATGGCCTCATGGATTAATGGATGGAATGGGGTGACACTATCATCAGAAGGAAGGATGGCAGGAGGAGCACAGGTCTGTGACAAAAGCAAGTCTGGGAATGCATGGTATGAGTTACAAAAGAGGAACAAAGGAAAAACATGATGAGTCAAGAATAGAGATCTCCATATGACCATATGGAGTGTAATCTTCAGAGAATAAAGTTCAATAGCATTCTGGAGGGAGTCCATCTTCTGGCTTCCATTCTGATTGAGAAGTAATGAAGTGTTTTGACATTTCTGGAACTTCAGAACCTTCGGAACTGTGGGAAGGTAACTCAGAAGTGTTGGAACTGTGAAAACAGGTTCCAAAATCTTTGAAATGTCCAGAACTTTGCTTACTTGTAACAAGACCCATTAATCTCTCAATCCTCAATGGTCCTCAGCATCTCCATCAAGAAAGACTCTTGGACAGACCCCTTCTTTGTTCCATCATTAGTCCTATAACAATCTCTAGTCTCCCTGCTTAGAAAACCCCTGCATCAGACCCTCATTCTATCAGCTGTATAGCAACAGTAAGTTCTCAAACCCCTGCAGGCCTATGCTCGACTACATCAAGCATAACAATAGTGATGATAATAATGGAAGAAGATTAAGATGAGTTTGAAAACTGGAAACTTAAAAATATGCATAATTTTCCCAGGGTCACATGACTTTTTCAGAACAAAATCATACAAGTTCTTTGCTACACTTTTGCTATATTTTTTCACTATACTTTTGCTATACTTTTTATACATTTTGCTATACTTTTCATTAGTCCTAGTTCTAATCCTATCCTAATCCTGGTTTCAATTCTAATTTCATTCTAATTCTGATTCTATTCTGATTTTATATATTTTGATCCTGATCCTTATCTTAATCTAATCCTATTCTAATTCTAATTTTAATTATAATTTTATTCTGATTCTGATTTTAAATTCTGATCTGATTTTGATCCTAATTGATTTTTTTATTTCTATTCTTTATTCATATATATTTTCACTTTCTATTTTTTCATTTTTTCATTTTTTCATTTTTTCATTTTTTCATTTTTTCATTTTTTCATTTTTTCATTTTTTCATTTTTTCATTTTTTCATTTTTTCATTTTTTTATTTTTTCTTTTTTT
>JBBPMF010000944.1:0-14306 GCA_038090175.1 Austroboletus eburneus
GATGGGTGAGTGATTGTAGAGGGGGGGGGAGATGAGGTAGTGGTAGAGGCCTGGGAATTCAAGGACTGATATCAGGAGGGTGTTTTCAAAAACAGGGGGGAGTCTATGTCCTTGGATAGGAGATAATTCAGGAATGAAGATTCTGGACATGAGAGGGGGTGTACTGGAGATACAAAGTCTTGGGGATTCATGGAGGGATTTGAGGGAGTATTCATGGGATGTGGTCATGTTTCTTGGGACATTCAGAGTTTTCTAGAGTGTTATAGACCTCTAGAAGTTCCGATCCATTTCCAAGGTTAGATTCTGGCTCCCATGTGTCATCACCAGAACTGTATCCCTTCCATTGGATGTGGAATTGGTGGGCTCCCTTCCTCCCCCTATGGGCAATGATCTTGTCCATTTCCCATTCCTTTTCTCCATCTATTATCTCCAAGGTAGGTCAGAGAAAGTTGGGTCCATGTTTTCAAGTTTTCATATAAGGGGTTAGTAGGCTGGCATGAAACATATTGTGAATCTTCCAAGTTGGGGGAAGGCAGAGTTGATAGGCTACTGGGAATATTACTTTTTCAATTTTGAACAGTCCTTCTCACTTGGGGGCTAGTTTTCAGGCAGGGTAGTTTGTTTTTAGATTGGTTGCTTTCAGCCATACTTTGTCTCCCATTTTCCATGGTATGAATGTGGACCTTTTTTGTCTTTCCATAAACATCCTTACTTGTTCGTGTGCCACCAGTGCCTCTTTTTGAGAGTCTTCCAGTTTGGTTAATCTATTTTCCAATTCCAGAACAAAAGTCTCTCCAATTGGTGGATAGGCTCAGAGTTGGTACCCCATGATTAGTTCAAATGGGGATTTCTGAGTAGAAGAGTGAGTTGCCATGTTATGATGAAATTCAGCTAACAGAAGAAGCAGAACCCATTGATTCACTAATCCATCACAGAAGATCTGGAGATATGTTTCAAGTTCCTGATTTATTTGTTCAGTTTCTCCATCTGTCTGGAGATGATAGGCAGATGATAGGGCAACATTATACTGGAGTAGTCATGCTAGTTCCCTGGCAAAGACTGATGCAAATTGGGGGCCTCTGTCTGAGATGATTCTATCATGGAGGCCAAATTGCTTAAAGACTTGGTTAAAAAAGAGTTGAGCTATTCCTTGTGCATCAATGGTTTTGAAGCAAGGGCAGAAAATTATCCCCTTTGAAAGGCCATGATTAACCATGACCATGACAAATTCAAATCCTGAGACTGGAGGGAGGCCAGAGATGAGATCAACAGAAACTTGTTGGAAAGTGTGAGAAGCAGACAAGCTTAAAGGCATCAGGGGGGGATATGGGATGAGTGTTTACTTTATTGGCTTGACATATAGTGCAACCTGAGGTAAATCGTCATAGGAATGTGGACATTTCTGGCCACCAGATGTTCTTTTCAAGGTGTGAGATCTGGATCTAGTCTCTTCATATAACACTTGATCAGGGCGTTTCGATCTGAGATTCCCAATTTGAATACAAGGAGTCAGAAGTTAGTGTTGAATTTGTTCAAGGAATTGTTAAGTCTGGTTCTGCTTGTACTGTGGTCAGAATGATATTGGCTTCACCTTATGTGGTGCACCCTTGCCCAAGTCTGGTGTTGCTAATTTATGAATAGGGCAGACTAGAGATCTGGAGGGTTGAAGGATTGAAGGTGATTCATCAAGACTCAGACAAGAGAATGCTGAGATGAGATCAATGGTAAAGAGAGGAGAAGTGGGAACTAAGATGATATTCAAACTGAAGTCTAAGAACAGAGTACATGAATTTATATACTGAGGAGGGAAGTCTGAAAGGAGTATAGTACTAGTTGGAGGAATTGAAGTAGCAAAGTACCAGTGCAGTGCTGGTTCATCACATAGCTGGAGCTGTGTGTCTTACTCTGAACACTGCATAATAGAATGGAGATTAACTAAATGGAGATACAAAGACATGAGAAGATAATGTAACATAACATATAGAGGATGGAAAGAACAGAGATAGAGTGGTTGGAGGAAACATATCAGAGGAATGTCACTAGAGGTGACTGAATAGTGTTATGATTTGTTGGGCTCCTCCTTTATTTTCCTTACCTTTACTCATTGTGTACACCAAAGAACTTAGACCCTCACTGTTCAAGCCCCACTTGGATCTTTCTTTTCCTTATCATTTCGATTATTGCTTACTTATTTAGCATGACTCATCCACAGTTGTATTACCAATGTTTGTCCAATGCCATCACATCCATAGTGACTCCAGCTTCTTCACAATTTCATTGCTTTCTATCACTGACTCACTTTCTTCCTTTGATCTACTCCTAACCAATTAGCTTGCATATATAAATCTTCAGTACTCAGGTATATTCACTATCTTTGACCTCCTGCAATCTACCTAGTATTTTGATTGCCCTCAGTCCCCCAGTTCTCATCCTACTGTTGAGTGGATGCTCCCTTTATACCCCTTCAATCTGTTACTAGTCCTGCAATGCCTCTAGACTTGTTGATCCCTTGGTCCTCAATGGTCCCCAGAACCTCCATCAAGGAAAACCCTTGTTGGACTCCATCAACCCATTATTAGTTCTATGACAGTCTCTAGTATCTCTGTCTAGGAACCCCCTTGTTAGGCCCCCTCATCCTATCTGCTGTATAATGATAGTAAGCCCTTGAACTTCTGCAGGCCTACTCTTGACTATATCAAGCATAACAAAAGGTCAAAGATTTCCCTTGAATAGCTATCATCATATAAGCCATCACCATTGCCCACCATTGCCCCAGAAACCCTAGACCCTATCTCGACCTCACATTGAGAAGGGAAACCCTTGATTCATCAGACACCAATGAATCCTCTTCGGAGAATCCCATTGACACTGACGAAGACCTCATCATCCCTCAACAACCTGAGGACCTAGAACTCTCCCATCAACTCTCTGCAGTGCTTAGCATCTCCAGAGTACCCACCCCACCATCCCTAAACCCAGTCAATCACCAACTTGAGTTTACTCTGCCCCCACCCCCACAACCACCCCCAGCCCAGGTCTCCATAACAACTAAATCCACTTAACTCTGTCTTGGAGCCTTCAATGCCTTTGATGGCTCTTACACCAATGCCATGCCCTGGCTATCTTTGATCCAAACCTACCTCATCATAAACAAGGCCATTTATGATAATGACAATAAGAAGTTTGCCTATGCCTTGTCCTACATGAAGAAGGACTTGGCCGCCATCTGAGCTTCTACCTTTTGGAAGGAGGCCATTGCTGCTCAGACCTTTGGAAAGTTCTCCAACTTTCTTGTCAAATTCAAGAGTGCTTTTGAGCACCAAGATACCAAGAACCAAGCCATCAACTGGCTTCACTTGGAATGCCTTGTTTCCAAGAAAAACAGATCTTACAGTCCTGAACTCACCTGGTATGTACATTGCTGAGTTTCAAAACAATGTCACCCTGTCAGATATCACTGATCAGAATGTCCTGATCAATTACTTTGCTGCTGGCATCCCCCCTCTCCTTTCCCACCATATCTTCTCCATGGACATGATCTCCACCAAGATTGATGAGTGGTATTTGAAGGCCATCCATTTCCAAGTCCAGAATGACTGTGCTCAGACTGTCATTAACCAACACTGCACCCCCTTCTCCCACTCCTATTGGTCTTATCAGACCCTCTCCACCTTCACTGCTTCTCAGAAAATCCATGATTCTGATGCCATGGACATCAACATGGTCAACACCCCATGACCCTCCAAGCTAACTTCCAAAGAGTGGGAGCAGTGCTTCAAAGAAGGGCATTGCCTACAATGCAGGCAGAAAGCCCATCAAGCCAACACTTATATCAAGTACTCCAAAGAACCTCATAAGACTTTGGTCAAACAAGTTGAGCAGGTCAACAATGACCTCCCCAAGCTCCAGACCTGCAATGACAATGATGATGACAACCCCACCATTTGTCACATCCGATTCATCCTCCCCAAAAAGAATTTTTAGAATGGAGACCTCAACTGACACAGGACTCTTCTAAAGTACAACATGTAAATGTATCTATTCTGCCTGGTTCAATGCAAATCCCTGTCCAAGTCATTGTTCCCTCGCACACATTGAAAACTGTTGATACTTGCACCCTCATTGATAGTGGCACTGATATCTCTTGCATTGATTGGGACTTCATTCACAAAAACAAGCTCCCCACCACCTGACCCTCCTTCTTCCTCAACATCACAAACCTTAACCAGGGACTCACAGACAAAGGAGGAGTTTGATTCACCACTGAACTCTTTATCCATATCGAGGGACTTGCCCATAAAGTCCTTTTCTATGTCATGGATTGTGGTCAACAAAACCTCATCCTTAGTCTCTCCTGGTTAAAAGCCGTAAACCCCACCATCAACTGGTTCAGTCAGACTCTCTCCATCGAGGAGTCCACTGATCAATCCAAGGAGCTCTATATGCTTCACAAAAGCAATGTAAACCAATATAAAACCTGTCTTCAATGTTTCAAACCCTCCACCCAACCCCCTTGCCACATCTAAGTAGACTCTGTCTATGATGGACGACTCTATGAATATCTTGATTATAAGATGGAACCACACTACATCTACCACGCTCATGACAACTACACTGTCAACTGCATCATACAATGCAGTTATCACTTCATCCCCAGGAGCAATGTCATATCCCAGATTTCAACCAAGTCCCCTCCATTTATCTCTGAGAATACAACTGCCTCCAGTTATCTTACTCTGGAGTTAGAATCATTCCATCACTAAGTCTTTCCCAGTCTCTCATCCTTTCCTCCATATCTGATCCTATGTTCTTTCCCTATACATTATATCTATGTTACTTTCTTATACTTCCTTGTTTGCTATTTAGTTAGCCTTCATTCTACACTGTTATGCTTGGACAAGGAAGCACAGCCCTGGCTGTGCAACTTGCTGGCACAGTAGCAGTCCTTTGTATTCCCCACACAGCCCTAGCCTTTTCTTCTTCAGAACTCCGACCTCCATATATAAACCCATGTACTCTTAGCTTAGACCTCAGTTTGAATATTGATTTAATCACCTGCTTTAATCCTCTGCCATTGATCTTGTATTGGCGTTCTCTCACCTGAGTCTGGACGACTTATCTCCAACCCTCCAACCCTCCAGCTTCCAACCCTCTCATAAATTAGCAACAGCAGACTTGAACAAGGGCGCACCACATAAGGTGAAGCCAAAGTTGCTTTCCAAACCATATACCTCTGGCACTCTGGAGAATAGTACCCAGATCTCTGTGGGACCAGATTTAACAGGCAATTCCCTTATTGCCAAACTCATGAACTCTATCAAGTTGGCTATGGCCACTGAGAAGGCCAAATCCAAAGTCACCCTTCCCCCAGAATACTCTGACTTTGCCTCCATCTTCTTCAAAGAAGCCACAGACCATGTATCTCCCTTCTGACTCCATGATTACAAGATCTACCTTGACAAATCCTTTGCTCCCAAGATTGAAAAGATATACCCTCTTTTCCCAGATGAGCATAAGGCTACAAAAGCCTTCCTTAATGAGAATCTTGCCTTGGGCAAGATTTACCCCTCAAACTCCCCCCAAGCCTCCCCATTCTTCTTTGTCAAAAAGAAGGATGGTGAATTCCACCCATGCCAGGACTACAGGTATCTCAATGAACATACTGTTCATGACACCTATCCCCTCTCCCTCATCTCTGACCTCATCGACAAACTCCATGCATGATGCAAAGGTCTTCACAAAGTTTGATGTTCAATGGAATTATGTACAACAATGTCTGAATCAAAGACAGGCATCAATGAAAAGCCACCTTTATCACCCATAAAGAACTCTTTGAGCTGACCATAATGTTCTTCAGTCTCACCAACTCCCCCGCCATCTTCCAGAGGTTCATGAATAACTCCTTCCACAATATGATTGCCAAAGAATGGCTTGTCATATACATGGACAACCTTCTCATCTTTTTCCCTGATGAGAAAACCCATGCTGAACAAATCAAGCATGTCCTCCAATGAGTGAAGGAACTTGACCTTCATCTCAAACTTGAGAAATGCAACTTCACTTTCAAGGAAGTTGAATATCTAGGGATGATTGTCAAACCCAGTCAACTTGCCATGGATCCTGTCAAGTTAGACAGGATTGCATCCTGGCCTGCCCCTGAGAAACTTTGTGATGTTCATTCATTCCTTGGCTTCACCAACTTCTATCAGTGATTCATTCTGGACTACTCCTCTGTCACCTGTCCCCTTATTGATCTCACTAAGAAAACCAGTCCCTGGACCTGGTCCCCTGAGTGTCAGAAGTTCTTTAACCATCTCAAAGAACTCTTCCTTGCCCACCCTGTCCTCCAACTCCCTAACCTCTCCACTTCATTTGCTATCACAATGGATGCTTCAAAGTTCGCCTCTGGCACTATCCTCCTTCAAATTAATGCTAACAGAGATTGTCATCCCTATTTCTACCCTTTCCAGTCATTCTCACCAACTAAATGAAACTATGACATCTATGATCAGGAACTCCTTGCTATCATGTGAGCCCTGAAATCCTGGTGCCATTACCTCCATGGCAGCTCCTATGCAGTCCAAGTCTTCATGGATCATAAGAACCTGTCCTACTTTCGATCAGCACAAATCCTCAATCTCTGACAAGCTTGTTGGCTCGTCAACCTTGTGGACTTCAATCCCATCATGATTTATGTCTCTGGTAAACTTCTGGCCAGCCCTGATGTCCTCTCCTGCTGCCCTGATCTCCTCCCCATGAACGATGCTGACAGTGAAGAAGTCACCCTTCTTCCCCCCTCCTTGTTCATCAATACTGTCAATGCCATGCTCCAGGAGCATATCTCATCTCACTCTGAAACTGATCCCTTTGTCCTTTAGACTCTCCAATCCCTCAAGAGCACCATTCCTCCAGCCTTTTAGTCTCATCTCTCCAACTGGCAATACAAAGACAGCATCCTTACTTTCCAAGGCCATGTCTATATTTCCCCCAATGAATCTCTTCATTGTTCAATCATCCAATGCTGCCATGACCACAAGACTGCTGGTCACTCTGGATATCTCAAAACCTGCCAACTTGTTGCCACTGAGTTTTGGTGGCCAGGCCTCATCCAATACATTTGCAAATATGTTGAAGGTTGTGCTTTGTGCCAACAACACAAAGCCAACACCCACTCCACAGTTCTCCCCCTCACCCCCATTTGCTCCACTTGCACCTGCCCCTTCCAACAGATCTCCTGTGATCTGATCTCTGATCTCCCTGCTTCCTTAGACTTCAATACTCTCTTGGTCATGATCAACCATGGCCTTACTAAGGGGGTAATTTTGTGCTCAACAAAGAAAACCATCTCCACTGAAGGAGTTGCTGCCCTCTTCTTCCACAAAGTCTTCCTCCAATTTGGTCTTTATGACATAATTATCTCTGACTGAGGCCCACAGTTTGCCTTGCCTTTGCCAAAGAGTTGGGGCATGTTCTCAACTACTTCCTCACACTTTATACCATGTACCACCCCCAGACTGATGGTGAAACCAAACAGGTCAACCAGGAAGTCAAGACCTATCTCCACATCTTCTGCAGAAGCAACCCCACCACATGGTCTGAACTCATCCCTCATGCCAAATTTGCTCACAATCACTGCCCCCACTCTGTCACCAGACAGATCCTGTTCTATCTCATGATGGAATATGAACCCCAGACCCTCTCTTCAGTCATCTCCAAGTCACACATTCCTGCCATCAAAGATTGCCTCAAATCTCTCATCACTGCTTGTAATGAGGCCCTTGCTGCCCACAAACTTGCTTGCCAAGTCATGGTGTCATGAAACCATCACTCCTTCACCCCTTTCACCAAGGGATCCAAAGTCTGGCTTGAAGCCAGAAACCTCAAATGCTCTGTTGTCAATCTGAAGTTTGCCCTGAAACATGAAGAACCCTTTACCATTGTCAAGGTGCTATTTCCCATCACTTACAAACTGTGCCTTTCACGATTATGGAAAATTCACCCAGTGTTCTATATGTCCCTCCTGTCCCCCTACTGTTTGAAAACCCCATACATGGACCAAACTACCCCTCCCCACTGCCTGATCTTATCAATGGACAAGAAGAAGATGAAATCAAGAAAATTATCTGACATCACAGATCTCCATTCTCCCATTCTTTCCTGATCCAATGAAAGGGATACATCACTGAGGAAGATTCCTGGGAACCTGAATGAAATCTACAGAATTCTGATCCCCTCCTTAATGACTATAAACATTGCCACTTGATTTCCCCCATCTTCATTCAAACAAAACCCCTCACAATCATGTCCATCACCCTCTCTGCACCCTCTCCTACTCCCAGTGACATCCCCTCTGATGTTGCAGAAGCCAGCTGGTCTATGACCACTTCCACCAATAACCCTCTTGAAATCAATGACACACCCATCCCCATTCCTCCCCTCTCTTTGTTTCAATGCCTTCACAACAATGTGGAAGGCATTCCCTCTACATGGCCTGGCTTTAGCTGGACCCACCCTGAACCTCTTATCCCCACTACTATACCCATTCCCCTTATCCAACAAATCCCCAACCACCCCACCCATCTCCCACTGTCTATACCCCCTGCTGCCTTACCCAACCACCTGACACCCCTTGATGATGATCTTGCTGCTGCCATCACCACTGAGCTCTGAGATTCCAGTCTCGCCATAATGCTTGATGCCCACATGGAACCTCACTTTCTCTACATCCTCATATATAGTTTCTTCCTGATGAACTCCTGCATTGCTGTCTCTGCTGCTACCCCCACTGCCTCTGCTGCCCAGGCATTGGCCAATCTTCACATCCATCAACTCCACCAGACCCTGGAGCATGACCTCGTCCAGTTGATGCATCAGGTGGACATGACTGACTTCATTATCAACATTGATTGATATCTCCAAAACCTTGTTACTACAGGCAATGATCACATCTCCACCCCCTCTGCATCCTCTGAACCCCTTAACACTCACAAGGTCACCATCCTTGACCATGTCAATGACTACTGGGCTAGGAATCAGGGAGTCTGGTCCCTACCCCCCAACCATCTGCATTATTTATGATGCCTGTTATCAATGTTGACATCTTGGATACTGTCACCCCCATTGCCCTCTCTGTCAGTGTCCCATTTGCCATGCTCATGCCCTATGCACCTGCATACCTCTCACACATTTGCTTTTTTATCATCAGACTTGTCTATACAACAGTTCCCTTGCTTCCCCTTGTCGTGCCCCCATTGCCCAATCCCATTAGGACAACACTCCAATGCCAGTATCCCTTGCTGGGTTCCTACTCCCCCTTTCTTTCCACCAGCAGTGGATGACTACTGTTATGATCGCTCTTTTTGCTATTTAAAAACACTCATGGCAGGAGTTGAACTTCTGACCTCATATATAAGGAAAACTCCTGTTGATGCAAGACCATTGGGACTTAGATGTTTTCCAACATAACTTATCACATAATTGCTTACGTCAGCAGTCTAGACCACAAGTCACAGGACTTGTCACATGCCCTAAGGGCTAGACCCTTATCTCTTATCTATGATGTTATGATGACATCACACCTCATGTCTCACATGATGCATGCTTCCTTGCTTCTTTTTCTCATGGACATGCTTCTTTATGACTCATGTATTCTTATCAGCCAATCATGTATTTTCCTCTTATCATGGTACAATGTCTCATTATGGTTTTTACCACAACATGTACAAACAGTAGAATAGTATATAAACCCCAGGACAACAAGGCTGGAGTCCCCAGCTTTGAAGTCTTGGAGATTTCCTGACAAGCTTATTGCTTTAAAGGACCAAAGGGTCACAACTCTACTCTTCACTTCATCTTTATTTGAGTTGTTTCAACTACAAGTTCTTTGTCAGCACCAAAGCTAATGATAATGAGATCAGATCCCATCATGGTGACAATTAGGGTTTCATTGTAACCTCACCCATACAATGGGGATAATATTACAATTCATTAGACCTCTTCTTTATTTTCCATACTTTTACTTATTGTCTACACCAAAGAACTTAGACCCTCACTGTTTAAGCCCCACTTGGGTCTTTCTTTTCCTTATTATTTCAATTACTGCTTACTTATTTAGCATGACTCATCTGCAGTTGTATTACCAATGTTTGTCCAATGCCATCACATCCATAGTGACTCCAACTTCTTCACAATTTCATTGCTTTCTATTGTTGACTCACTTACTTCCTTTGACCTACCCTTAATCAATTAGCTTGCATATATAAACCTTCAGTACTCAGATGTATTCACTATCTTTGACCTCCTGCAATCTATCTAGTATATTGGTTGCCCTCAGTTCCCCAGTCCTTATCCTACTGTTGAGTGGATGCTCCCTTCATACCCCTTCAATCTGTCACTAGTTCTGCAATGCCTCTAGACATGTTGATCCCTTGGTCTTCAATGGTCCCCAGAACCTCCATCAAGGAAAACCCTTGTTGGACTTCATCAACCCATCATTAGTGCTATGATGGTCTCTAGTATCTCTATCTAGGAACCCTCTTGTCAGGCCCCCTTATCCTGTCTGCTGTATAACAACAGTAAGCCCTTGAACTTCTGCAGGCCTACTCTTGACTATGTCAAGCATAACCAAAGGTCAAAGATCTCCCTTACAAATAGTATCAGAGAAGGTCAGAGTTGACTTGGTGAAATTCTGAGATATGACAGGAATTGAGTCCTTTTCCCTTTATTGTGATTTGGTGCAGTTTTTGTTGGAAGTCAGCAGCAGTGTGCTTGTCCAAGAAGATCTTTAAGAATCCTTTCTTGAATTTGCTCCAGGTGGCTTTGTCTGGAGCAACAGTTCCAGAATCAAAGTTCTTGTATATGGCCTCAGTGAACTGCTTCCCTTGCCCTTTTGACATCCTGTTAAGGGTGGTGTAGATCTTCTTTAAATCATCATACCTGTCCTTGTTTATGAGGAAGTATGTGTCCATTGCTCTGATCCAGAATTTGGCATCAGAGGCTTCTTTGAAGAACTCTTCTGGGAGTCCTGCTTTAAATTTGGCCATTTCTGAGTGATCTGGGTTGGACAGGGGATTGCTTGGAAAAGTAGGGGTGTTGTGGGTAGAGGAGAGTGGATTTCTTTGAGACAGATGAGATCTAGATGGAGGAGGAGGGGTTTCACTTTGAGTGAAGTGGGGCTGGTTCCTCTTGATAATCTTGAAGGTTGATTCTAGACATAATTATTCTCTTCTGTCTGTTTTATCTTCAGAGTCCTCATAAGGAGGTTTTTCCCTGTACCCATATGAAATAATGGGCAGCTTGGTGGAATGCCTTGTTGTGTGATAGCAGAGGTATGAGGGTCAGCTAGATCTTTTGTTATGCTTGCACAACATCTAGTCCCAGTGAGTCCTCAAAGACAACATAATGTCCTATAGAAGTCCTGGGGATTTCTCTGCTGAGACTTGAGACTCAGGCAGGATAAGACTAAATACTGTGTATAATTGTGTAGATCTAGCTGCAGAACATACAGGACACTAGTAGGTATTTACATATATAGCTCAGAACCTTCTTGCAATAGAATGTGAATGGGGTAAAGCACATGGTATACTACAATGGCCTCATGGATCAGTGGATGGAATGGGAATGACACTGCCATCATAAGAGGATGGAAGGAGGAGTGGAGGTTTGTAACAGAAGCAATTCTGGGAGCACATGTCTTTAGTTACAAAAGGGGGAGAAGAGGAGAGCAAGGTGAATTGAGAGTGGATCTCCATGTGACTGCATGGAGCATAGTCTTTGGGAAATAGAGTCCAGTAGCATTCTAGAGGGAGTCCATTCTCGGATCTCCATTCCATTGGACAGGTAGTAAAGTGTTTTATCAATTCTGAGGTTCCAGAACCCTCAGAACTGCAGGAACTGTGTTCACTTGTAACAGAATTGTGTGTAATCAATATGAGTTATGGATCATGTGCTATGGAACAAGTCTAGAAGGCACATGTTACTTACATGTAATAAGATAAAATATGGAGAAAAGAGTCTTTATAATATCCCCTTTTCAAGAACCAATGTTTGCATTAGGGAACTCAAAGAATGAATCATCAAAGTGCATGTAATTCTTTTGAAATTCCAAGAATTTGAAAGTGAAAAACAAAGAAGATGGCATTGATAAAGATGTATCAGAACAGATGGGGCATAAACATGGAGAATTGACATATCTTTTATTGTTGAGCTTCTTTGTAGGACATTTGATTCAGATGTTGGTAGCTTTCAACAATATGAGATCTTCTTCTTTGCAATCAATCAACAGATAAGTTTTTCTGTTGTATATAAAAATGTTTCATATTTGCAGCTACATGTTAAAGAGTGAATTTAGCCAATTTTTGAATGTTCTGGATTTATTCAGTGAAGTCTTAAGCAGTGGGATTATGAATGGTACTGGTGGATCCTTGACTGACAGAGGGTTGTTGTTTATAGTTGAGCATAAATGGTGAAAATCTGGTGCACAACTTGTGGGTTTGATTATAAAAGAATTTGGTGAGTGGTAATTGTTATGATTTGTTGGCCCCTTACCTCTTTCCTTGACATTCACTTACCATTGTATACCAAAGGCCTTAGGCCCCATTGTTTGAGCCCCACTTGGGCTCTCTCTTTTTCTTAATCTTTTCCTCGAATACTGCTTACATATTTAGCATGACTCATCCGCAGCTGTATTACCAATATCTCTCCGATGCCGTCGCATCATTCCATAATGACTCAGCTCTTCTTCGCGATTCCATCGCTTTCCATCGCTGACTCATCTTCTTCCTTGACCTACCCTTAACCATTTGGCCCATATATATAAACCCTCAGTACACCACTGTAGATCCTCATCCTAGACCTCCTACAATCTACCTTGTACCTTGGATTGTCTTCAGTCCCTCAGTCCTCATCCTACTGTTGAGTGGATGCTCCTTTGAAACCCCTAGATCCACTGTTAGTTTTATGGTGTCCCAAGAACCTCTGTCAAGGAAGACCCTTGTCAGACCCCTCGATCCCATCCCCTCAATGGTCCTCAGAAACCCCAGATCCCGTCTCCTTGACGGTCCTCAGAACCCTTCGATCCCGTCTCCTCGACAGTCCCTAAGACCCCCTTGACCCCGTCCTTTCGACGGTCCCCAGAACCTCCCTCAAGGACGCCCCTTGTTGGACTCCCTCGACTCCTGTCAGCTGCATAGCGACAGTAAGCCCTCGACCCCTTTTGTAGGCCGCGCTCCGACTATGTCGAGCGTAACAAAAGATCTAGGATTTTCCTCAGAAAAGGCTATCTTCGAATAAGCCACCATTTCATACCAACGCCCCAGAAACCCTAGACCCTATCCCGACCCAGCATTGCGAAGGGACCCCATCGACTCGTCTGACTTGGACGAACCCTCCACCGAACCCCCCATCGACACCGACGAAGATATCGTCATCCCTCAACAACCCGAGGACTTAGAACTTGCCCATCGACTCTCTGCGACGCTTAGCATTCCCAGAGTTCCCACTCCCCCATCCCCAACCCCAGTCCGTCATCAACCAACATTTTCCCTACCCCCACCTCGCCTCCCCCAGATCACCATGACCTCAGCTCCCAAACCCACTGAACTCCGCCTCGGAGCCCCCGACGCCTTTGACAGCTAATATGCCGAAGCCATACCTTGGCTCTCTTCGATTCAAACCTACCTTCTTGTCAATAAAGCCGTCTATGATGATGACGACAAGAAGATCGCCTATGCCCTTTCTTATATGAAGAAAGACTCAGCCGCCACCTGGGCCGCCACCTTCCACCAAAATGCCATTGCCAACCAGACGTTTGGCAAGTTCACTGACTTCATCGACAAGTTCAAAGCTGCCTTTGAACACCAAGACACGAAGAATCAAGCCATCAACTGGCTCCACTCCGAACGCCTCGTACCCAAGAAAGCCAGATCCTATGGCCCCGAATTCCACAACAATGTCGCCTTATCAGGCATCTCTGATCAGAATGTCCTGATCAACTACTTCGCCGCTGCTCTTCCCCCTTCCCTCTCCCACCGTATATTCTCCATGGACACGGTCCCCACCAAGATCAATGAATGGTATTCCAAAGCCATTCATTTCCAAGTCCAGAACGACCGTGCCCAGACCATCGTCAATCAGCACCGCGCCCCTGCCACACACCCCTACTGCCCTTACCACACCCCCACCACACCCAAAGTCCGAGACCCCGACGCCATGGACGTTGACGCCGTCTCTACCCCAAGACCCCCCAAACTAACTCCCGAGGAGCGGGAGCGATGCTTCAAAGAAGGACGTTGTCTTCGATGCAGACA
>JBBPMF010000945.1:0-14302 GCA_038090175.1 Austroboletus eburneus
TCTTTGCAGCCTTCAGCACACGAATTCCTGAGGCCGAGAAGACGCATCAAAGTGCGCCACAAAAGCCTAGGGAGGTAATAATGCAACGGTGGATCTAGCCCTGTCAGACAATTTATTAACGAGTTGTGTCGCAATGCAACATCTAATAAACCCACATATGATGTCTGTTGCGCTATCCTGGACCATTGTCCCCAACGATTTCACGTAATTCCCATCAATAACCCAGCCTTGGGTATGCTGCATCATCAAGGCATCGACCTTTTGTCGGAATTCGTCAACAGGCGTAAGTTGCCATCCTGGCTGCCATGCGATTTCATCGAGAGAAATGTGAGGAATGTTCAACTTTTCGGACAGGTAGATGCCAAGTGTGGTCTAGAAACGAGCATATACTTGGGAAATTCCAGGAGGGTTTTACCTGAAGGACTCACCTTGCCCGTGCCTAATCTCGTTTAAGCACACGGTTTCAACGTATGTAAAACCATGTGGAACCGACATACCGCTATTCCCAACTATGTGTATCCTATATGTTCCATGCTCATCGCCAAGAATAGGCGGGTTGGAAACTGGCATGGTGGAGGAGGAAATTTCCCTGTATACACCGATTGCAGCGGGTGTTATATCTGCCAGGCAGTGGCACTGCCTCCGCATACGCTCTGAGTCATGCTGATGCCCACACGGTTCCGCTCATTTGAAGCACTGCTGAATTGATGAGTGGTTCAATGAGAGTTCTTCAGTACGTACTCTTGCTAGTTGTGCTCCATGGTTACAAGTGCATAAGTTCTAGTTGAGTTGAACTCGTTGATGAGTGTCGGTCTGGGGCACAGCGAGACGAGCACAGCCGCAGAGCATTGTCTTTGGTCACGCGTGATGGAGCTGCACGTGCTTCTCTTTCTTCTGTACCTTCACATCCTCGCTCGGTCTGCTAGCCCAGACCGTTCCCTATTTTCATCACACCCAGTCCTCCCAGATGGGGCTCCGATCACGGGATCGCATCTCAGCGCACGAGGACTGCGAGGTGGTCCCGCCCACCCGCAGCTCATGCTTCGCCTACAGGATCGCCCCGCCCGGAGCCGGTGAGCGCTTCGCGCTTCCGCCCAACACCTTTCTCCCCTCCACTACCCTACGGTTCACGTAACGTCTTGGTCGACCATGTAGATACATTCCATTTAATACATGTTCTCTTCCCTACTCTGCGTATCGGAGCTCAGACCAAAGACTGCCAGTGGTAACTCAACATTCGATGTGGATTAAATCTCCGATCGAGCTGTTATCTGATTTGGTATGTAACATAGTTGGATGATGTCTCTGCACAATCGTAACTTCTTATCGTGACATGTCGAACTAGCAGGGCCAAACTGAAGGTAAGTAGCATCCTAAGCGAGTCTGGTCACGCTGAGGCCAGCAAGGATTTAGTCTATGCTTGAGACAGCGTTTTTCCTCTTCTTTCTCTGCTCACTTTATCTCGGTACATAGTCCATCTCGTAACTTGGTGCTTTGCCTTTTCACCCCGCTCACTGCTCCCTATCGCGCGACGTTTAATCCATTGCATTCTCATCCGACGCTATCCCTCTCGACGTCTTTCGAAGGCTAGCTTCGCCGTTCGGTGCCCACCCCACCCCACGGCTGCGACGCTCGCCCTCCAGCTCGAGCCAGCTTCGCACCGAAAACCTCCGGTTCGCCCACACCCTTTCCTCACCACCATGTACCTAGTTGACGAGCGCGCTATATACACTCGCTACTCTAAGCCACGTCTGCGAACGATACGCTCGCGACGGTAGCTAGGTGTGTTTGACACGTGCACATCTACGGACGGGTCGAGCATGCGTGGCGCCGAGTTAGTCCTCCGTTATCCTTCACGATCCGAGTAGAAGATGGAAGAAGGACGTGAAGAGGTCCCTCATGTGTTTCTTCGTCTCTGGAACGTCAGATCAGTCGCTTCAGCATCGAGGAAACCCCGCGGTCGTGCCTCATTCTTGGGTTATGAGCGTTGGCAGCTACGATACGTGGGCATATGGCATCAAGAACTACAGGTGCGTCTTTCCTGGCGTACCGAAATCACGCACCGATAGCGTACGTTCTAGTTTATGTCAGGCTTGCTGGTTGTTTTCTGGAGTAGACACTACCCCTTATGAATCCGAGTGGTGCGTCGATCGTCACCAGGTCATGTACAACAATGGATCGCTTCTTTTCCCTTTCCCCCGTTACTTCGTCCAGCTCGTGTGGTTAACCAGACTCGGGAAGACATACCTCGGGACTATAATGACTCGTCCTACAAATACACGGAATGCATCGTCCCGTGGAACAAGATAAGCAAGCCGTTGAACCAAGGAACGTCTTTTTTTTCTAATATAATTATCTTTGTCGAGAAATTCGGCGAGCGAGCCTAGGGTCTGCGGAAATATTCCTCTTCGATCGTGTTGTCCTGTATCATTACATCGTTCATACTATATTCTCTCCGATATTTGTCGTTCTTTTGTTCACGTGTGCGAAGCAATCTCTGTCGAGCTCTAGCAACCATGTAAGAACGGAGTAGCCTGGGCGTGAGGGATTTATAATTCGTACTAAATGGACGCTTGGATGTTGGTCCAATCTGACGCATTTGCAGATCCTCCAAACGATGCCTACTTTCTCATTCATATCAACAAATGGCGATAAGTTAGTGCCAGGTACGCATATACCATAACATACGTAAACCATTCAACGCGACGCGCGAAGCCCGCACAAACTTTCCGTCCAATGACCAAGGCATATATGTATGCCACTGATTCGACCTTCGCTTCCGATCACAGTGGCAAGAAGATAAATGCATAGGTTCCACAGCTATACAACAAGGAGTGTGTGCCGAGTCCGTTTATGTATGTACAAAGAGGAATGATAGTGTCGCGACCATCGAGGTCCCAAAAAACAAACGAGTTCCTGACGAACTGCCCTACGCCATGTTCCCCGATATATATAGCCTACAACCCAACGAAAGACGCGACGTCTAGCGACGAAAGAAAACAAGGTTTGGTGAACGAAGATGAATAATACGGCCAAGCCGTGGCCGAAAAACGAATTCCGAGATGTGTGCAGACGAAAGCAATGATGACGATGTGACGAGGTAATACATGCAGGCACCGCATGGGGCGAAGTGCGCGCTGTCATATGCTCAGCTGACTAGATCTCAACGGTCAAGAAAGAATGCGCACCTTCAGGCCACGACGCAGTAGTTGTAGCTCATCGACTGGTTTTCCTGGTCGACGGGGATTTGAGAACCATCCGAGTCTGCTTTTCCGCAGGCGCTGGACGAAGCGAGGGCGAAAGTGAAGGCAAAGAAGCGGTCCATTTCTTATGAAGGACGAGAGAAGTGGATGTATCGCAGAGAAGAGAGGCTTGGAAAGCAGAAGGCGACGATTGTCTGATGATGATGAGGATAGTGGAATCTTCCTTGTATATATACGCCGCTCGGACCTCGTGAGACATCCAATTGTCGTCCACAATGAAATGTATGATGAACCGGATAGAGGACAAATGAAACCGGTCGGCGGGCAATGGCAGAATGTGTCGACCGAGTGTTATTGTGTGTGCCATACACGGTGTTTTCCCGTGAGAATGAGTGATCCGGTCGTCATTTGGAACATGCGTCCCCATTTGCGCGAAACAAAAAAGGAGGACGATGCGATGGGGAGCGCCGTCCAAACGCCCGGCAGAATTCTGGCCCAGCGCGTTGCCTAGGAATTAACCGTCATCCAAGATAGCCGACGAGATAAGTTGGCTGCATGAGGAATAGGGTGAGGTACCGGTACGGCACGGCGAGCACGTCAAGGTCATTGAGACTGGTGAGTGGTCTAAGTCAAGGTGGAAATATTTTTTTTCTCGGGCATGCTGCACGTGTCCACTAATACTATGTCTGCCATTTTAGGTCACACCGATCAGGCGCCCACACAATAAGGTCGCCCAAAAGCAGTGCATCCCCTTCATACCAAGCCTCCACCTGTCTGTCACGTATGTATGATGTCTGCGCACAGTTTACCACAGCTCAACAAGCCGGCCTGACTCGGACTATGCAGGCACTCTGCCATGGGCACTTTGGACTGGAACAGGTCTCACATTTTCACGAAGCACCATTCCAGGGGTAAGAATGCAATTCTCAGGCCGCAGAAAGACAATAGACATGTACGATTCACCCGAGGCGATGTATCTCCGCAAGCCCGTGCTTTTTCCGGACAGTTCGGCATCTCATAAGTATGAGGACGAGAATTCAATGCAGCAACGCTGCTCCCTCCCCCCCACGTACGACAATTGGAAAGAAGTCCGGATCATGGTTACGGATCTATGGTCGTGAAATTTTTATAAGCAGTTATTTACTCAAGAAGACTAGCACGGATGTGGACAAACAACAAGGAATGAAAGACACGTGCGCCAAAGAATAGAGAGTACTCCGGAGCGACTTCTCCGCGGAAGCTCGCACGTCGAAAATGGTGAGGGCGTTTGACATTGTCTCCGACAGAAATGTGCTCAACGTTAGACGTAGAAGGAATTCACTATGCGAGTGCGATGACTTTTGCATCCCTGGTCCCGGCCCCCATCATCATGTTCATCCACCCATCTGCACGTGCGTATGCGCACGTTTCGTGTAGATCCATGAGCCCATGACAAGTCACGACGTTGAGGCATTTACGTGCACTTGGATGCTCTCCGAAATGCCCGCTATCTCGACAACACCGTTGCTTCCCATCCACGAACAATCACACTGCTTAGTGGTCGCCACGAGCATCCTGCAAGGGTACGTTGTCTGTGGCATCCTGCTGACTGATAAAATCTCTGCCTTCTCCCCGACTCCAAGTGCATACTCCAACGCGTATACTCAAGAGTCAATGTATGCACTCGTCTTTGTCTAGATTCAAGCATGAGAACGCTTACGAGCTTTCCCATCGCATTACCCTCAACTACCACGCCAGAGGCACGAGTGAACTTGAAGAGTAAAGAAACACTAAAATCATGTACGTGACCTTGCATACCTGATGCTTCGCCCGCTCGTTCTTGGTCGTTGGGTAACTCCATGCCATGTACGTATTCTGACAAACTCGCTCGTTTACAGTACATACACACTTATATTCCTTCAAGCTCGTCGCTCGAACCGTCAATCTAACAGCATCATAGACGAATTTTACCACAGTCAAGGCGATCAACGGGCGTAAAAAGGGTGTATGATCGCTTAGCAGCGCGGATATGTAATATATTCTACAGTAATGGCGTCCGAATCAAGTATGACATGCCTCCTAGCTGACCTGCTGAAAGTTCTTGGGAAAATCCGTAAAATTGTCCTACGACTTTTCGAGAAGGGATAAGGGATAAAAAAAAACGAATGCCAATACGTTTGCAGGTAAGTGGTGCTCGAGAATAACGGCAGACGAGGCGGAGGGAAACATCAGCCACGTTGAAGAAATAATTCTGTCTGAAGAGTTTAGTTCTCTAACTTCGATTCGTCAAGGAATGATACTTGCGACGCAATGCATCATGCAACGACGCAATAACTATACTCCTGCGACGAAGAGTTGTCTTCATCGACTGGAATTTGCCCCGACTCTAATTCAGCAAGCTCCGGGCGCGAGGTGAGAGCAAATTTGAAGTCTTCGAGTCTGTCCATGGCGATGGAGAGAGAAAGACAGGTATCGCAGAGAGAAGTCGTAAAAGCTGATCGCTTTCGAGGTGGAAAAGGCGACACGTATAGGACGGCGAAGTTAGGGTCCCTCGACGTTCTCGGCGCTCCTATATACGCGCTCCTGTATGCCGGTGGACGTTTCTGACGCTGGCAAGCAGGGGTGCTTGTCAGCATCGAATGACCTTGCCTTATTGTACGTGCAAAACCAGCGCTGCAACACTGCGGTGAGCTTGTCATCGACATTTCTCAAATCAGCCCCCGTCTCGACGTATGTACCATTTCGAGAGCAGCTCCACCGAGTCGTATCAGTTATCGATGCGCGTTTCACTCGCACAGCCTTTCTTTTTTTTTCTTTTTGTGTTTGCACGTGGAGACGGGAGGATCCCGTTGAGGACCGGCCCAATTGTCTCGGAGCCGTGGAATCCGCTTCGCCCAATACTAGACTTGCCGTTTTGAGCTCACAATAGAAAGAAGGTCGGCTAGACCGTCAATTGGCTTAGATGCGTCGCGTCAGTTCCCACCACTTGAAACACGCCAATGATAATGACGCGGCTTCAGAGTTTTTTTGTTTGTTTGTGCAAGACGTTGGTGAGCCGTTCCGGGATCGCGAGACAAAAACCAAGGGGCATGATTTATTTGAGGATGGCGGCCCACTGGTGACGTCCGACTTATTCCGGGTACTCTTCCGCTGGATCTGAGCACGCGGGACACCAAGACAAGATGCCATATAAAGTTGCGGCTGAAATATTGTCATTGGCCAGTACCCACTCACTGCCGGCTTGAGTTGTGTCTTCCCCTCAGTTTTGACAAATTCCACTCGAGTGACACGGGCCGGTGACCTAACTTAGGCGCAGGGCATTATTTTCATCGCGATGAACTCGAACTCAACCAGATCGTATGCTTTACCGACAGACGTATATTATTACAGTAATAGGCTAGTAGCGCACAGAGGCAACAAAGGTTAGCGTAGTTCAACGGCCAATTTCTTCCCGTTCCTGATGAAAGTAATCATCCGGTACGTAATACCATCGTCTTACTCATACACGCGCTTTGTAAGTGGAAAGGAGGTGTGTACAAATGTCCATTCTGGTACATAATTCCGCGAGAAAAAAAGAGGTAGAAGATGATACAAGGCTTGTCAGCTAACAGGTACATGATAAGTAGGCGGAGGGGGTATTGGCTCTGTCACGCGGAAGACTGACACTCCAGGGGTATCGTCGTACGGACGATCCGTACGGTTTTCAAGGGCTCTACTACTAGAGCTAGGAGGTGCCCCTTCTGCTGATTGAATTTCCGCGACAGGTTGGCCATGCGACCAACCTGCTTCGAGATATTTGGGTGGTCTGTCCAAGTTGTCATATGCGGGAAGGACATCTTTCCCATCCTCCTGTCCCGCACAGTCGACCCGCCGGCCAAAGGCGTCGGTGTCTGCGGCATGTATCCTGCGGTCTGGACGATACGCGGCTGGAAGAGGAGACAGCTGCACACCACCGTAACTGGAGTCGTTTGGGCCATTCGGGTCATAGGGGTACTGAGAGCCGGGCAACCGGAAGAAATCAGAGAGCGCTCGGTTGCGCCTCCTCAAAATGAAGACCCTTGAGTGGCTGAGTGGTTAGATCGATCGCCGTGGGATGCCGTCATGGTGCACCCACCTGAGGACTACGAGCACAAGTACGATTGCTGCCGCGGCGATAAAGTAGGAATGTTGGATGAGAGGCGGCTGTGTGATGGTCAATCAAGGGAAGAAATCCAGTGGCGTGTCTTACCTGACCCATGTCGCAGATGGTGGTTAGTATGAGAAGGGGCTGCGGACAGTCCTGTGCATTCTCTGCGTGGAGGAGATAAAATTAGGCGCGCATCAGGAATAGATGGGGAGTTGTGCACAGCCACTCATTGCCACAAGAGACAAACAAGAACAAACAAGGGCGGAAAGGTAATGGTCATCGTACTTTGATGTTGGTTATGGACGATGACCTCCTCGTCGCCGTTGCCGACAGCGAGCAGGGTTACTCCGGGAACACCAGCCATGGCCGGCTCAAGGCTCTTTCCAAGGTCTTCTCCAACACCAAATCTCTTATCTCCAACTTTTCCTGGTCTGATCAGTTCAGGGGACCCTGTCCGGGCGTCGGTTGCACATCTCCTAGTTCGCGCTTATACCCTTCCTTGTTCCACAGCTGCACAGGCTTTCTCTCAGCTCGTACAGCCGACCGCGCGGTTCCAGCTGGCTCTTGACGCGTTGTTGCCACTTCTCAATTCTTCCATCGAAGTTAGTACACTCTGCGCCAATTGTGCTTCCCTCGTATTCACTACGTCACCCCTCCTATGGATTCAGCTCGCTCAACGCATTCTCGTTTCATTCATCTTGTATTCAATGTACTCTCCTTATCCGATTTCCCTCAACCCGTTCAAGTCTGCTCTGTATGCTACCTTCCTTAGGGAGAGAGTCTCCGCCATCAAGATTGCCGCTGAAGGTGGTTTCAGTGAGAACGAACAACTAGTATGGGTCCTCTGGAAAATTCTTAAAGGGGACGGAAATGACGTACATTCCTCCTTGTTCGCCAATACCACAGCTAGAACTCACCATATCTGTTTAGATTGGTCCCTATTCTCCCAGCACGTTGACCAGGTCTCCGCTTCTCCCCGAATTAAGAGCCTCAAATCTGTTTTTGGATGAAGAGGACTTTGCGGAAATGAGCTCCCCCGACCCGTGAGTGGAAACGCTGGTTCTGAGAATAGCAATCGGGTTATATCGATCAAACAGGGGTATGATTGTCATTAATTCCCAGCGGGGTGGAGCTGCGACGCCCGTCCAGGCCTTTAATTCCAAGTCTCCCTCTCCAGCCGAGGTGACTGTGACCCCTGAAGAAGACGAAAAAAAGGAACGAATTGTTCATGGCATGAAGCTACTTTTAGCAGCTCGTGGCCGGGTACTTACACTTACGGAACAACGGGTGCGTGTTGTCGTAAAAGCGTCATCGGACATCCTTCTCAAACTTACGACAGACCCTGACCCCAACGATACCCAACCTAACGTCTCCCCCTATGATCACGTCGATGGACCTGCCACCCATTGTCGCTAATAATCCTAATCTAGCCCATCAGCTTTTTTTGGCGCTCTTAACCGCCAGTAACGCCACGTCCCAAGGACCTTATCCTTATCTAGATGCCCTTACAAAGCTCCCTCCGACGTTGCCTTCCTTTGACCTTCTCGTTCGCTTACTCCAGGATACGTCTATCATCATTGACCCTGCTACCAGGGGTAAAACCACCATTGCTGATATAGTTCGCGTCGAGGTTCTCGGACAGTTCATTCATGAAAGTATCAAGTGGCTTGACAATGCCGAAAAGGAAGAACGAGAAGGGCTAATCAGCGACGATCGTTTTGCCAAGGGCGTCCAGAATGTGAGTTTACCCTGTCGTGTGGCGGCGTTGATCCTGTGCTCATCCCAGGCGTGTACGTAGCTCTGCCGTTTTTATGGTTCCCTATTAAGACTCTCGATTGTGGACGCAGGTCTAGATGCGGACACGGCCGGGATGGCCCATTTCACACTGCGCAACGCGCGATTCGAAGAAGCGAACGCGCTCTATCGAATCTTGGCTGCCGGACGGGTCTGATGCATTTACGAGGTTGTCCACGCTCAACATTGCGCGTGTTCAGCATCATCTTTTTGCCTTGTCCCCATCCACAACCCATGACACATGATGCATGACCTATTATCACTATGTGCATCCTCGTGCATCCATTCCGTTACCATCCGCTCTGCAACAGCTTCATCTTCCATGTGACCTCACGCGGTATCTTTTGGTTGAAACTCACGATCGAGTCATGACCTCGTGTATCTTTTGCATTTCTTATTTCCTCAGGAGATGCGTTTGATGTCCCACGTTACGCCCGCCCCATGTGTCTTTTTTGTTTTTTTTTTGGCTCCGACTTTTATTAGTCGTCGGTACCCACACAGTTATGGTTATGTCTGCTACTCCTGTCATTGTCTCATGCCCACGTCTTTTCCTCTCTCTATATGATGAACGCAGGTGATCGCGTGTCGTATGATTTCGACCGAGCCGCGCTTGTGAGGTGCGATCGTGATCAGGTGTTGTTGTGTAACCTTGCCACATTGTGCGCTGTTTCTTGCTGTCTAATTATCAGTTTGCCGAAGGAGATATTCTCGGGCCGTCTAGTCTGTTTGTCGCGTTCACCAAATGACCCATCTCCGAAGATTGGGTTCGTGCTAAGCCTGGTCTCATCCTGAGGACAGTACGCGCAAGGACAGGTAGGGAGACGAGATAAGACGCAGTTCTAAGCCTGCGAAAGCTCTCGTCAGAGGGCTACCCGTCCATCCGGTGGAGCGTCATCAGCGAAACCGAAAACCGTTCCCACAGGACCCACTGGACGTTATCCTCATCCACGCAACCTGACCTCAAGGTGTCTTTGTACTATACATGACCCGCTCTCGTGGCACGATGCCACCGAAGATTTCGCCCCCAGCCACACGCCACGTCCTAATCTCTGCTGTCTATTTTGATCAGTCTGCGTCTACTGCCAAGGATACTGGAGATCGTGACCGAAAAGAGGTGCTAGACTAGTTGAGCGCCGTGATGACGACCCTAAGTGAGTACCCCGGCACACCACCAGAGCCGCGGCGTAAAATGGATGTGTTTGCAGGATCTCTCATTTTCGGTGTCAACGTGAGTGGTATAATACATTCGGACCACTTCTTCTGCCCGGAATTCTACGTGACAAAAAACGGACGAGCGTAGGAGAGCAAGAACAGCGAAAATGGAAGCTAGTACGATCAACAGCAATCAAACTACTAGGCTCCGAAATGCACGTAGAGAATTCGCTGGTCGAACGATAGATCCGGCAACTCCCTCATCGTCTGGTGTAGCGCGTATGCAGCACGGGTATGGTCAAGACGACCCGACTCGTCAATCATCTTCTCGTAAAATTTCGACGTGATCCTGACCGTCTGTCCATCGTCCACCGCCCACATCGTCCCAATCACCGAACGGAACCCTGCAAACTGCATTGCCGACGCGAGATGGATCATCTCGTCCAAACAGTCTTCGTCTCCGACCGTCGTATGACAAGCGGACAGATATGCAAACTCTGCCTTCTTCAAGTCACATTGAAGGAGACGCTCCACCGTCAGCTTTCCGTCGTGAAGACCAAAGGCAGACTCGAAAGGTTCTTTCTTGTTCGGTAGACCATGGAATGCGAGGTGAACCCATTCGGACTGCTCGAGCACTTCCAACACCCGGGACAATAGACGATGCCGACCCCTCCATACGCGTGAACATGGCACGACCGTCGACTCGTTCTCCGATCGCCGTAAGCTCCTCAGCTATTGAATAGAGCTCGCTCTCCCCCGCAGCTTTCGCTTGACCGATCCCAACGAAATGCTTCCCTCCAGCCAGAGAGTTCGACGGCTGACACTCTCTAGCATGAATGAGCGATGCGAGCGAGGATGTGTAGGATGAGATGTAGTAGTCAGAAAACCTGGGCCGACCCGTCCTATACATGCCCACAGCGTGCAAAGGAATGAGAGAGAATTCAGAAGTGGGACACCACCAGATACGTGACTGAGGCGGATGGTTCGTCTTGAGGACATCGACGATCGAGGAAACAGCCTTCTTCCAGAGTTCCCGCATGACAGCTGCGAAATACTTGCCCATGTCGGTGATTTTTGTCTGCTTCGTCAACCTATGCAACTCCGAGGTCATGCCACGGACTTCATCCCTTGATACGTGCAACGGAATGTGAACCGCATCCCGATCAAAAAAGACGACGAGTGCGTCACAACCGTACCTGCTTGCATTCACGATCACGACAGGACCATGAATGGCAGCTTTCTGAAGGTGCGGGAAGAGTGGTGGTAGGAGGAAATGTGAGAAACCAGGTAATCTGTGAATGTCCGATACGACCCTCTGTAGTTCCACATTCAAGTGAAAAATGCGGTCGTGCTGATTTGCGCCGGATGTTTGCAGAGTTTCGCGGATGTCTGATGTGAGATGCAAGAACCTGGCTCCAAGAATCTTTCCGTCCGGTCCGGATTCAATTATTTTGTCGACTGGGAGAACGAAGTCGACCTAGCTGGCTCAGAAATACACCCCGGCCTCGCTCCAAAAGCTCGACAGCTTTCATAAGCGACTGACTTCGAAGAGCAGCGGAAAAGGCATCCTATGCGAGCGACGATGAAAGTTCTTTGACGATGTTCAGATGACGAGATAGTGATGGCAGAACCGCCAGATGATGGATGAAGAGTCGAAAGTAAGTTTCGTATGCGAGGACTGTCGTAGGATGCTTGAAATCCTCAGCTGCACTTACCCAAGCTTTAGCCGCAGACAGATCAACAGACGACACTGAGTGGGAGATATCGATATCTGCAAGCTTGGTGTACACGTCAAACAATGTCGTATTGTCGCGGGACTGTCGTGAGCGTGTGAAACGATCGCGAAGTTGATTTGCAAGATTTTGCAGGGACCCTGATCGAAGGGGATGACCTAGTGGACGAAGCTCGACTGCTTCATTATTAAGCACAATCGCCTCTTCAAGATCGTCTGGGTTTCCAAGCTTCCGGTACCGCGAGTAGAGACTAACCGAAAGGTTATTCAATGAAAATGAGCGGCCCGGGTGCCCTGGTGGACGAGGATCAAGTGATTCTCGATCCAACACAATCACCTCGTCCAGATCATCTATATTTCTAACCTTCAGGTACCGTGTATAGAGCCCATTCGAAAGGTTACTCGATGAAATTGTGTGGTCCAGGTGTCCTGGTGGACAAAGATCGAGTGCTTCGCGATCCAGCTCGGTGCGACTCAGCAGGTCGGTCTTCAGTTGAAATTGAAGTAAAACACGAAGCAGAGTTTCAAATCAGCAAAGAGGCTCCTTCCAACTTTTAAAGGCTACGGAAATCTAGGTCTAATAAACCGATTGATTGGCATGAATAGCTACAAAGACGTACGAAGCATATGATCAAAAAACACACTCTACTTGTCTAAGCAATTGTCGCTGTAACACAACACCAGAAGAAAAGATACAGACATGGCTAGTCAGGGATTGTAAAAAGAAAGCCCTCGTTCGGTACAAGGAACGCACCCACTGGATCATATACCCGGAAACTCATTCAACACCTCGACCACGTCGTTGGGATTTAGCTTCCGCTTGGCGTCCGTACCCTTGCGACTTGTCGAGACCGTCTCTGCATGATCCAGCTCGTTCAGGCGCCACAACAGTTTCTCGTCCCCACTTAGCGCAAACACTGCAACTGCTTCGTCATGACCATGCACGACGTCCTCTCCGCTACCCCATTCGTTGATACCGTTGAGCATTCCTGATACGAACAGAGGTCAAACCTGAGATCGTTCTCGCGAGGCCGCTCCGATGTGAGTGGGCTGGACCGCCTGGATGCAAGATCGCACCCACTGCCGTAGACCGGGAGATATTATTAGGCGGTACAAGGAACGAGTTGGCGCAGGGATGATACGCAGGCCATATTCCTCGCCGAGACTGTCAAGAATATGATTTTGCGCCTCGGCGGCTTGACGACGTGCCCATTGACGATCAGGACGATCATCTGTAAGGTCCAGAAACGCCACGCGATTGATGCCCGACAAAGGAACCAGGTGTACGTTCCGTGAACTGGAATGCGAGGCAGTCCAATAAAAGTAGTCAGAGTATGTCGCACGTACGTAGTTCAGTATACACACGGTCCCTTCAAGTAAAGTTCAGATTGGCCCCCACGTCGCAGCCGTCTTCTTCGTCTCTCTCATCTTGATGAACCACCTTTTCGGCGACGTGGCTAACAAGAAGCGCAAACTCTCTGGTCTCAGTGGTTCGGAATTGCTGATCGCCTACAATTCTCTTCTTAAGCTAAAGGACACCCTCACCTACACCGAACTTGAAGAGGAGACACTGGTAAACACAAATGAAAACCCACTGGAAGGCTTCGACGAACAGGTCGACTCGATGATCGAGATGTTGAAATCGAGGGTGGAAGGGCCTAGTGTAAGTGTCGATTTGTGAATTTCTTCCATTAGCTCACCCGCTGCAGTCTCTTGCCTTCTCCAGTATGACTGATGACCACTTGATCAGGTTAAACATCACTGCTGGTAGCATTCTTATACTGAAACCCAATTTGACGGAACGCCTTCAAAAAACTACTGAAGTCGGGAGCGATGAAATTTGGTCTTCACATAATCTCCATCGTCATTTACTTTTGTTGGACAAGCTCGTTTCTAGGGTGGTATGTTAACAATCTGTCGATCTATGCGCTGCTCTCATTCCTATTAGAATGAAGCAGGAGCTCGTGCCTGGATTGACGCCTTCTTCTTCCGCGCCTCTGCAATGCTACCACCCAGTCAGCGCATGATCCTCAACATGGAACACACCGTTCCTGCCACAACTGTCAATGCGGAGAGTTTGGCGACTCTTTCTGGAATTATAGACTACACCGCCATCGTAACAGACGAACGCATTGCAGGTAAACTTGCCTTAGCTTAAATCTCATCGTTCCAGTTCATTGTTTTCGTAGGTTTCTACTTGAAAGACCCACAACTTTACTTCCTCAGGACGCGTGCGCCATCCGGCTTCTTTGTTGTAGAAGCCAAGTTTCTCACCACTTCGGAAAGCGTTCCCCAGGCAATCGGTGAGATGTGCGC
>JBBPMF010000946.1:0-14300 GCA_038090175.1 Austroboletus eburneus
ATTCGAAGAAAAGATTGAAGAAAAGAGAGAGCCCAGGTGGGACTCGAACATCGGGGCCTAAGGCCTTTGGTGTACAGCAGTGAATGAAGGTCAAGGAAAAAGGTAAGGGGCCAACGAATCGTAACACGATGGAGGACATGATTGACATCTAGGCAGTGCTCCCAGACAAAGCGACGAATGCCAGGATTGTCAGGATGGGTTTCATAGGAGCCGTCGGGTAACTCATAGCGTGTGTGGGGGCCGAGGACGTTTATGTCATCCTGAAAGTTGGGCGCAACATCAGTTTCGTCCTGCAGAATAAATGCAACATCATTTTGAAAGATCGCCGGAGAGTCTGTCCATCCCATAGGGAGTGAGATGAGTCAGAAAGTGCCCATGGGGGTCTGGAACGTTGTGAGGTCGCGGGATTGCTCAGCAAGTGCTCGATGATCAAATCCAACAAATAAGTCCATCATTGTATAGATAGCACGGCCAGCAGATTGTTCAGCAAAGTGTTCAACATACGGTAGGGTGGCTGCGTCCTTGACTGTTACCGCATTAAGGGGCTGCAAATCGTGAACAATCCGAAGTGATCCATTCTTTTTTGCAACACAAAACCAACGTGATTGATAAGAACTGTTGGATGCTTCATAAACTCCAGACGCAATTTTTGCACGAATGAGCTTTACGACTTCATCTCGAATTCCAGGTGGGATCGGAGGCTGCCTGTGGACCCATGGAGTGTGTGCAACTGTTGGAATGACAGCTGGGGGAAAATAGTCATCTCGAAATCGGCCTTTCTCTGATTCATCCCATGCGAGACCTAGCTCATTATTTAAAAGAACCTGGGTAGCAAGCTTTCGTTCCTCGGGCCACAAGAAGTCATTTGTGGGAATGCCAAGAGCATCCAGTCGCTCTTGTGTAAGGCGTTGTCCTGGTGAGAAGTCGGGCGGATGGGGAAGGAGGGATGGAAGGAATTTAAGGGGATCTTCAGGAATGTGTCGCTCGATACGGGCATACTGTGGCATGGTGGTGGGAACTGGCTTCACGCGATTAGCTACTTTCTTGTACCCGAAGGCATGATGGAAGGGATCTAGATGAAAGGTTTGGCGCAGCTGATACTCGGCGAGGGATGTATGTGTAAGTGACGAAATGCCAAGATGGCACGCTGATGTGCTGTGTGCCTTGGATGACTCAGGTGGTCGAGAGGGAAACGGGCGCTTGGATGTGGGGACAATACGACAGATCTCCAAATCGATGGGGTCATGGACTGTGACAAACACATTTTCGGCAGTCTCGTGTTTCTCAAGTTGGACTAGGCGCTGCCATGGTCGACCAAGCAAAAGCGTAAAGGGGGCAGTCGGAGTGACAAACGCATGAGCCCAAGTTTTGATGCCTTTGACGTTGATCTCGAGCATCTCAATGCAGCCTCGCATAGCCTGAGTGGTTCCGTTGGCGGCCTGCATGTTCATTCCAACACGCTCATTGATCGGAATGTTAAGTTTCCGCCAGACATCTTCACGAATGATGACGATTTCGGACCCTTCATCCAGAAGTCCTTGCTCCATGACTGTGCCGTTCAGCATTACCTCAAGCTCGCGGAGGGGTGTGGCATGCTCGATCTGAATTGGAGCATGTGCTGAGGTAAGGGATGCAGCTGTGTTGGGGACACGATGGGTCCGGCAATGCTCAACTGCTTCTTTGCGGAGGTCTGGGCTAATGGCGAGAAGGTCGGCAATGGACAGACTAGGGAGTGCCGTGGTGAGGATCGTTTTATAGATGTGTTTGGCAGCATCTGGCATTGCCGCTTTCGACTCATAAGAGTAGGCCAGGGGAGTACTCTTTGGCTTAGGCAGCTCCGGCATGGATGGGGGCGAGGTCGAGACTTTCGGAATATCTGGGGGTGGTTTGGAAGCTGCCTTGGCCTTGGATTGCGTGATGGTATGCGCTGCCGACTCGAAGGCATCATCAGTAATGACTTCAATTCGAGCGGCTGTGTCGCAGGTTGCGACTGGTTCACATTGCACGATGTAGGCATCATCGTCCACCTGAACATATACATTGACCGACCGAGCTGCATGCGGTGGCGGATCACGGCGGAATTCTGGGTTTGCAGGCCCTGCCGTAGCTGTGTTTGCATAGTGATCATCGATGGCGTCTTTGAATGTGCCTGTGGTCGGATGGCGACGGATTCGCGAACCATCTGGGAAGGTAAGATAATTATTCAAACGCACGATGCGCCCTTGCCGTATGTAGTCATGAACAAATGTGCAATCACGGATGATGTGTGCTGCGCCACACATGTAGCATGTGAATCCTGCGGGGCTGGGGTATGCTCGAGTCGGGGGCTGTGGGGGCATCGGTGCTGTTGTGGCAGTGGCAGTCATAGCCAGTGGCGGATTCTGGGACACGTGAACTGGTGCGGGCCATGCATGCATGGCGGTTGGTGCGATCATCGCAAGCTATGTGTAGTAAGATGCATACCCAGGATCCGTGATGTCGAGTGAGTGAAGCTGGCGCGCAAGTCGGTCAACGTCGTCAGCAGGGGTGCGGGGGGCCTTAGGGTCGCTGAAAGAAACTTTCTTGGTGGTGACCTCACATGGGGCTGTCTTGCGTCGCGGTTGGTCATCATATTCATCATCATCCTCCAGATATATTTGCTTCTTGTTGCCCGAGCTCTTTTTGCGGCGCGCGTGGTTTTCATCGTCATCTGAATCCTCTGAATAGACTTGTTTCTTGTTGCACGAATTCTTTTTGCAGCGTGTGTGGTTTCCATCATCATCAGAGTCCTCTGATTCTGAACTGGTGGGCTCGGGGCTGCTCCTTCGGCGGCGATGGCGTTTTTCTCTCAGGGAGTCCAGTCGGGCCGAGACATGGTCTGTGTCATTGTCTGATGACTCCTTTCGAAGTGCGACTTTAGCGGCAGCCAGGACGTCATTACATTCGGGAGGATCGTCGTGGGAGTGTGTCAGAGGATTTTGTAATTCAAGACGGCGATCGACAGTGCGGCGGACTGAGCGCAGGAGTCCCTTCCAGAAGTACCTGTCACGCTCGTGCGTGGAGATTTTTTTCTTTGCAATGAGCCACTCGGCGATATAGGAGAACTTGCGGTAGAACTCCATGACGTCTTTGTATGTGGTGATGTCGTCGTTGGCAGGATGGGTCACAACACGCTCGAGATCACGTATTGTGTAACGTATGCCTTCTTCGGCGTCGGGGTATTTTGCGATAATTTCTTTTCGGAGCGCTGCGTAGTCACCTTTTGCGTGACCTGGTAGCGTCGTCCAAAATCTTTTTGTCGTGCGATCGACATACCGCGTGATGGATTTGCATTTTTCGGTGTCGCTGAGTCCGGCGGCCTTGGCGAGTTCCTCAAAGTAATCTAGAAATTCGAGTAGCTCTGTGGTTTCACCGTCAAACGCTGGTGCTCGGTTCGATGATGGTGCGGGCATGGGGGCATTGCTGGGCATGGTGATCGATTGTTGGGTGGAAGGGGAAGGGGACTTGATAGTGATCTGAGCAGGCGGTGCGGATGAGATTATGTTGGGTAGTAGCGACGATGATGGAACGGCGGTGGATGCTGCAGATGCGGATGGTGTAGGCGAATGGCGAGGCGGAGTGAGTTCAGGCGAGAAGGTGGCAGGTCGTAGCATGAAGTTCGGGAATTCGGTGGAGATCGTGGACCGAGCACTGTGCTCTGCGTGGTCAGGGGATGGGGCGAGACTGGAGAGGGACGACTCGGAGGTCGGTTCAGGGACGTCTAAGGTGAGGCGTGGGGCTTGAACGTCTGTTGACGTAGTAGCAACTGTCGTACGGGGGGCGGTTTCGTCGGCATCGTTCTGGGCGAGGTAAGCGTCGAATGCGTGTGAGTCTCGACGAGTAGCGGCTCTGGTGCGTACTCCGATTGAGATGCTTGACGGTGATGGACGAAGACGGGGTTCTCTGGGCGAGACGGCCGCGTTCTGGTAGAGCTGATGAGGCGTGATGGGCGGCAGGGGGTGATGGTGGTGATGGGGTGCAAGAGGAGTTGGTTTTTGATCCAATCCCCTCGCGGTGGGCTCCAAGTGTAGTACGGATCCGGCGGTGCGCGCGGATCACGATTGCCGGTGGCGAATTCGAGGGAAGAGGATCAGTGAGGGTGAGAGTTGGTAGGAAGGTGAACGGTGCGACAGGATTTAGTGGCGAGAACGGGAAACTCGAACGAGGGACGTTATCTGATGATCTGAACGGATATGATTGTCATGCCTTTCGAGGCCGATCGAGCAGTCTTTAAGTACAACGTGTAGAGGCTGTGTGATATCGACAAAGGGAGAAATTATGGGTATTCGAAACGTACCAACACCGATCGCGTACAAAGAATTGTTAGTTTCATATGCAAGCGTGATGGAGCCTAGTGAAAGAAAAGGAAGAAAGAACGTATCATGAAAGGGAAGAAAGGGATTGTGAAGTAACGAGAGGCCTCGGGATTGGACACGTTCCGACGCCGGTGGTGTAAGGGAATGATGAGTAGCATAAAACAAAGGGAGCGGGACATAATTGAAAGGGATAGACAAGTTCGACATCGCGAGTGGCCGGTTTGTCACGTGGCCGTGCACAGCTGCCAAGCGGTCCTTACAGTGGTTCTTCTGGATATTTCAAGTGAGATGGGAACGAGTATTGATTTTGAATCACTTGATACTAATACAGAAGAAAAGTTAGGGGAACAGTGAGCCAACTTCTGTCCTCTCTTTAAAAATCTGAAAAGCCTTTATCCTTGAGTTCAATTTTTGCGACCATTTCTTCATCCTCTTTGGGATTGTCGAAACATTCCTTAAGTATCCAGAGTACTTCTTTCTCATCCACCTGTTTTTCTCCCAGTTGTTTCACATATTCATTGATGGGTCCTTTCTTTGTTTCAATGGTTTGGACCCTAGCTGGGTTCCTAAGGGGGCGTGGTGATGGATTTCCTCTTTTTGGATGTTTCCTGGTGGAGCATCCTACTTTGTGACAGATGAAGCACCTATTTTCCCTGATGTGGCAAGCTCTTTCAGTGGGGGAGAGCATTCATCATTCTAGGGTAGTGGTTTGAAGGGCATCTATATCCATGGCATTTGAATCTTGGTTGTTGGTTCGTCCATAGTCTGTCCTTCCCTTTTGGATGTCTCTTATCTGATCTTGTTGCTGGGCAAAAGCAGTAGCTTTCTCTGACCATTCCTTCCATGATCCTAATTCTTTTTCCATTCCAAGGATTCTCTCGGTGAGGTCTGGGTCTAGTCCTTTCATATAACACTCAATTAGAGCATTTTGATCCGTTATTCCAGCTTTGGATACAAGGAGCCAGAAGTCTGTGTTGAATTTATTGAGAGGATCTAACCCTTTTCCTTTCATCATGATCTGGTGTAGTTTCCTTCGAGAGTCAGCAGCAGTGTGCTTGTCTGAAAAGATTTCCAAGAATTTGTTTTTGAAATTGTTCCAGGTAGCTTTGTCTGAGGCAACATTTCCGGAGTCAAAGTTCTCATATGCAGCTTCAGCAAACTGCTTCCCTTGCCCTTTTGACATCCTGTTGAGGGCGGTGTAGATCCTTTTTAGATTGTTGTACTTATCCTTGTTCATGAGGAAGTACACATCCATGGCTTTGATCCAGAATTTGGCATCAGAAGCTTTGCCTGAGAACTCTTCTGGGAGTCCAGCTTTGAGTTCAGCCATTTCTGAGTGGTCCGGATTGGGAAGGGGGTTGATCTGAGGGGTAGGGGTGTTGTGGGCTGAGGAGAACAGAGTTCTTCAAGACAGATGAGATCTTGATGGAGAAGGAGGGGTTTCACTTTGAGTAAAGTGGAGTTGGTTCCTTTTGAGGGTCTCAGAGATGGACTCAAGTCTTGATCGTTTTCTTCTGTCTGTTTCGTCCTCAGAGTCCTCTTAAGGAGGGTCTTCCCTGTATCTGTAAAAAATGGTGGACAACTGGTGGGGTGCCTTGCTGCGTGGTAGCAGAGATATAGGAAGAGCTAGATCTTTTGTTATGCTTGTGCAATGTCTAGTTCCAGTGTGTCTTCAAAGGAAATACAATGTCCTATAGAAGTCCTAGGGATTCTCTGCTGAGACTCAAGACTCAGGCAGGATAAGACTAAACACTGTGTATAATTGCACAGATCTAGCTGAGGAATATACAAGACAACTACTAACTATTTATATATACAGTCCAGAACCATCTCAGAAATGGAAGGGCGATGGAACAGGACACATGGTATGCTACAATGGCCTCGTGGATCAATGGTATGAATGGGACAACATGCCATCAGAAAGAGGATGGAAGGAGGAGCAGAGATCCATGACAAAAACAGTTCTAGAAACACATGGCAAGAGTTATAAAAGTGAAAGAAGAGAAGAACAGGGCGAGTCCAGGATGGAGATCTCCATATGACCATATGGAGTATAGTCTTCAGGGAATAGGGTCCAGTAACATTCCAGAGGTAGTCCATCCTCTGGTTGCCACTCTGGTGGAAGAGTGTTGAAGAGTTCCAATGGTTCCGGAACTCCGAAACCTTTGGAGTCTCGCTTACTTGTAACAATTTGATATGCTAAAAAATGCACTAACCAATGCTTCTGTCCTTGTGATTCCTACTCAGAGTGGAGTATTTACAGTTGAACCAGATGTGTCAGATATAGGGCTTGGAGGAGTATGGCAGCAACAGGATGATCAGAAACATCCTGTGTTTCTCTTGAGCCTTACTTCCAGCTGAACAGAACTATCAAATCTATGACAAAGAACTGTTAGTAATCATGGAATGCCTTAAAAAATGGCGCCATTTGCTCATTGGTTCAGAGTTCCATATTGAAACTGGCCATCGCAATCTGGTTTACTTTCATCAACCCCAAGATCTTACTTGTCATCAGGCTCACTGGCATAGTGATCTCTAGGACTACCACTTCCAAATCACATATAAACCTGGTTGTTCTAATGCTGCAGATCCTCTGTTCAGGGGGCCAGACTTTGAAAAGGGGGTAGACGATAATTCACAAACAATCCTGTTATCTGAGAGTCAATTTACCAGAAAGCTAAATTCAAAATCTATCAACAAGTTTAGAGTCAAAAAGATATCAGAAAAAGCTAAAATTCTGACAAAAGGTTCTGAAAATGCTGCAGATTTTGACTTATATTCAGCTGAATCCCTGAACATTCCAGCTCATAGTCACAAATGCCTAGATACACAACTCATAATCACTGTCCCAAAAGGAACCTATGGACACATAGCATCTTGAAGTGGAATAGCAGTAAAAAACAGCATCAATGTAGGAGCAGGAGTGATAGATGCAGACTACAGAGGAAGCATCAAAATTTTGTTATTTAACCACTCAAATAACGACTTCATGATTCAAGAGGGAGATAAAATCGCCCAACTCATACTGGAAAAAATAAACACTGAACCAGTAGAGGAAGTACAAACCATGAAAACAACGTCATGAGGACAACAGGGATTTGGATCAACAGGAATCTGCCAGATCAAGGTTAGAAACATAGATGAGCTAATCACTCAAAACCAATTGTTTGTGGATAAAATCACCATTAAAGATAGAAAGGATTAAATGGTTGACTGGACACAAGTGAATGGACTCTGGTACTGGAGAGGAAAACTATATGTCCCAGATAAAATGGAAATCTGTGAATGCATACTGAAAGAAAATCATGATGCAATCACTGCCGGACATCTAGGACAAGCTCATATCAGAGATTTGATCATGCAAAAGTACTGGTGGCCACAGTTACAAAAAGACATGAAGACTTATGTACATTCAAGGGTGTCAAATGTGTCAATGAACTAAAATATGCACAGAGCAAAGCCACGCTCCATTACAACCACATGCAGTCTCCGACACTTCCTGGAAAATCATATCTGTGGATATAATCAGTCCCTTACCCAAATCTCAAGGATTTGACTCCATACTAATGATTGTAGATTGATTCACAAAGATGATACAGGTATTACCCATTCATAGTACAATCACATTTCAAGGAGTAGCCCAATTATTTCACAATCACGTCTTCAAAGACTTTGGAACCCCTTAAAAGGTCATTAGTGACAGAGGTCCTTAATTTGTATCATCATTCATGATGGACCTCTATAAACTTTTAGACATAAGAGGAAACTCAAGTATGGCATACCACCTCAGATGGACAGTCAAACAGAATGAATAAACTGTGAGATCGAACAATATCTACAGGTATACATCAACTACCACCAGAATGACTGGAAAGATTGGCTAGCATTAGTGGAATTCACACATAACAATGCTATGACTTCGGCTATGCAAACCAGTCCATTTCAGCTTATGTATGGTTAAAACCTGGATATTGAATCAGCAGGTAGAAAGGTGGTGTGAAATGAATCTGCCAAATAGTTTCAAGAAGAGATGCAAAGAAGACAAAAAGAAGCACAATTAGCCTTGAAACAAATGGCAAAAAACATGAAAAGATTCTACAATCATCATCAAAAGGAGTCAAGGGATTATGTATAAAGTGGGAGATCTGGTATGGATCGAAGGAAGTCATCTAACCACAACATGACCCACCAAAAAACTTGACAACAAATGAAATGGCCCCTTTAAAATTGTCGAGAAAATTGGAGCTTCGTTGTATAAGGTCAAGATTCCACCTATGTGGAAGATACATCCCGTATTTCATGAGGTAAATCTGTCTCCTGCCCATAAGGGACAATTCCCCACCCAGATTCAACCACCACTTCCATCACCTGATTTAATTGCCAGAGATTTGGAACAAGAGATTGAGTTAATTGTAGACTCGAAAGAGACAAAATGAGGTTTGGAATATCTTGTACACTGAAAAGGATTACCAATCAAAGAAAGAGAATAGCTAACAGAGAAAAAGCTACAACATGCTCAAGAAGCTATTAGCAACTTTCATAGAAAACATCCAGCCAAATCTCATTCATCCAAACCAAGAAGTTGTGGTATTGTATTTTGGATTCCCATATACACATTCCTATCTCGCTGACATGTCCTGATTCACCTTGCACGTGTCTGGAATGTCGAGGTGTCCCACTTCCAATACCATCGCCTCTCTTCCTCACTCCTGAATTTCTTATGTTCTGCAAACAGTATATACAGTATACTATCAAAAACAAGGTTTCAGGAAATTCCGAGAACCTTTGAGTATCAATGCAATATCAACCAACAATGTTTAGAAGAAATGTAAAAATCCTAACAACTTTGTTGGATGGCAGAGCTCAAGCCTTAAGGCTCAGCAGCAGAGGCTTCTAATAGTGCACCCATTAGCCAACTAAGTTTAAATGCCAGCAGTAGGCACATGTGATCATGGCAGGCCCAGATCAGGAAAGGCAGAACAATAGAAGATCAACCTCAAAGTAGCCTTGTTCAAATGAAAGATAGTTACCTTTCCCATATTTAATCATGGTACGTATAACCTGGATGATCTGGCCTTGGTAGAATGAACTTAAACCTGCAGAATGGGGTCCTACTGCTATATGGATATGTGGCAGGCTGAAGATACTTCACATGTACTACTAACAGCTAATACTTTCTTGTTATAGAAAAGTGCATTTTCTTCCATCAGATCATTGACCAAGAGTGCTATATTTAATGAGCAGCAGTGAGACAAAACATTCATCTCCCATTCTCATAACTCTAGGTAAGCCCTCCTCAAAGTCCCTCTGATACTATAAGTACTTTCATTCACACTTAACCATGCTTTGGCAGTGTGCTGTCCATGGTACATACTAGATAAGTTAGTTCAGTGTTTCTATTTTCTGATCAGATGATCAGCATGCAGTGGTGGGATGCTGTTATGCTTGTGCAACATCTAGTTTCAGTGTGTCCTCGAAGGCGACACAATGTCCTATAGAAATCCTGGGGGTTCTCTGCTAAGACTCAAGACTCAGGCAGGATGAGACTAAACACTGCATATAATTGTGCAGATCTAGCTGGGGAATGTACATGATAACTATTAGCTACTTATACAAGCCGGAACCATCTTGGAACAGAAGGGCGATGGAACAGGACACATGGTATACTACAATGCCCTTGTGGGGTCAATGGAAGAAATGGGATAATGCTATTGCCAAAAGGAGGGTAAGAGGAGGAGCAGAGGTCCATGACGAGAACAGTTCTATGGGCACATGGCAAGGGTTACAGAAGAGGAAGAATAGAGGAACAAGGTGAATTGAGAATAGGAATCTCCATATGGCCATATGGAGTGTAGTCTTCGGGAAATAAAGTCCAATAACATTCTAGAGGTAATCTATCTTCAGGCTTCCATTCTGACAGAGGAGTGTTGAAGAGTTCCGGTGGTTCCAGGATTCCGGAACCTTTGGAACTGCGGAAAGGTATTTCGGAAGCATCAGAACTATGGGAGCAAGTTCCAGAACCTTTGAAACTGTGCTTACTTGTAACAAACTGAGCTATATATCAATGGGCATCCAAGCCAATTATGTGCACAAATCCTATGAATGTCCAAATATTCAATTGAATTTTCTTTTGATAGCATGCAGATATACATTCCTAAATCATGCAATAAGTTGATTAAAACCAACATGATAATTACATTCTACATGACTCCAAGCAACATATGTACTAATTGTAAGGTAAAACTAGTACAGTTTACATTTAGTGATTAGACCTGTAGCTATACCACATCACATGCACTTACATGTGTGAGTGAGCAAGCTGTGATGAACAATGAGAGTGCATGATCTGGCATCTGTTACAAGTAAGTGCAGTTCTGAAGGTTCTGGAACTTGCTCTCATGGTTCCAATGCTTCCAAAATACCTTCCCGCAGTTCCAAAGGTTCCGGAATCCCAGAACCACTGGAACTCTTCAACACTCCTCTGTCAGAATGGAAGCCTGAAGATAGATTACCTCTAGAATGTTATTGGACTTTATTCCCTGAAGACTACACTCCATATGGCCATATGGAGATTCCTATTCTCAATTCACCTTGTTCCTCTATTCTTCCTCTTCTGTAACCCTTGCCATGTGCCCATAGAACTGTTCTTGTCATGGACCTCTGCTCCCCCTCTTGCCCTCCTTTTGGCAACAGCATTATCCCATTTCTTCCATTGACCCCACAAGGGCGTTATAGTATACCATGTGTCCTGTTCCATCACCCTTCTGTTTCAAGATGGTTCTGGCTTGTATAAGTAGCTAATAGTTATCATGTACATTTCCCAGCTAGATCTGCGCAATTATATGCAGTGTTTAGTCTTATCCTGCCTGAGTCTCAAGTCTCAGCAGAGAACCCCCAGGATTTCTATAGGATGTTGTGTCGCCTTCGAGGACACACTGGGACTAGATGTTGCACAAGCATAACACAGTTTCAAGTCATCTCAGAAATAGATCATTTGGTCATTTGTAGCAAACATGGTTTGATTGTCAATTGATTGGTATAATAGACTGATTTGCAGCTTGAGATAGTGATCTAATCCAATATACTGAGTTATCAACCATACTGTAATTTTTTGATGAATTCTGTCAATTTTGCAAACTATAACTCTATTAGATGATCTTATCAAAAAAATTGAGTTCCAGTGATGATAAGTAGGTCTATTCCATGGTTCTTTTCAAGCACTTGAGAAAAGTTGCCACCTGGCACATTGGACATAGATGCAGCACCACGGACCTGATTTGCATCAAATATTCTGACTCTATTTCAAATGCTCAACAAAACTAAAAGATTTGGTGATGTCATTGTTCATGAATGAGCAACTGCCAGTGTACATCCACAGATTAGAAGGATGGTTGAATGGTGGGTAATGATAGAAAGAGCCAAGAAAACACTTCATATGGTGGACTGGATTCTCCTATCGAGGTCAATGATTTATCTGTTGTTGGTTCATGAAAGCTCATCTTAAAGGGTGCATTGGGTAAGCCTGAATCCAAGTGGGAGCATGATGGCATTTGGGAGTTGTTTTTTTGTGGCTATGCATGACGACACATGTACATCCAAGATCAACAAATCAAGGACAGTTACTTCATTGAAGGTGGTGATGACATTGACCAAATGGACACATCATATGTACGTGGTCTCATAGTATGTATACTCTTGTCCCCTGATGCCACCACTCTCAGTCAAGTTCATCCTAACCAAAGGCTTGTTGTATTACATATCAGACAGTCTCCCTATGTACAATAGTAATATCAAAGCACATGTAATGTCTATTGTTCTAGTGGATAATCAACACAAAAAAAGAAAGTTTGCGATGATGCCTATGACATAACCACTGCATTTGCTAAGCAGGACACTGCTATCAGACAAGGATGGTGCTGGTGCATGACATTCTCACACCAGGAATTCCCCAAAGGGTAAAAAGAAGAAATCTGAGAAGAGGTATGTGATGGTAATTAGGTGTTTGTCTCATTAAAACAAGGAACTGTGGTAGAATGCAAACCAGCACCACTATGAATGTTGATTCATAGTCCATGATCATTGTCACTGTATCAAGGTACATAAAGGGCAGCATAAGTTGATCAACCTTGCACTACACCTTGCACTTAAAAATATATATATATCAGCCCATACTCAACAGAATGACTTAGTCTCCCTTGCATATACACTTTTTTACCTTGCAAATGCAACCCTCCCATGGTATGTGTTACGATTCGTTGGCCCCTTATCCTTTTTTCCTTGACGTTCACTTACCATTGTACACCAAAGGCCTTAGGCCCTGTTGTTCAAGTCCCGCTTGGGCTCTCTCTTTTTCCTTAAACCTTTTCCTCGAATATCGCTTACCTATTTAGCATGACTCATCTGCAGCTGTATTACCAATATCTCTCTGATGCCGTCACATCATTCCATAGTGACTCAGCTCTTCTTCGCGATTCCATTGCTTTCCATTGCTGACTCACCTTCTTCTTTGACCTACCCTTAACCATTTGGCTCGCATATATAGACCTTCGGTACACCACTGTAGATCCTCATCCTAGACCTCCTATAATCTACCTTGTATCTTGGATTGTCTTCGGTCCCTCAGTCCTCGTCCTACTGTTGAGTGGATGCTCCTTTGAAACCCCTTGATCCACCGTTAGTCTTACAGTGTCCCAAGAACCTCTGTCAAGGAAGACCCTTGTCAGATCCCTCAATCCTGTCTCCCCGACGATCCCCAAGAAACCCCTTTGATCCCGTCTCCTTGACGGTCCCCAGAACCCTCAGATCCCGTCTCCTCGACGGTCCCCAGAATCCCGTGATCCCGTCCTTTCGACGGTCCCCAGAATCTCCCTCAAGGACGCCCCCTTGTTGGATCCCTCGACTCCTGTCAGCTGCATAGCGACAGTAAGCCCTTGACTCCTTTTGTAGGCCACACCCCAACTACGTCAAGCGTAACAAAAGGTCTAGGATCTCCCTCAGAAAAGGCTATCTTTGAATAAGCCACCATTTTGTACCAACGCCCCAGAAACCCTAGACCCTATCCCGACCCAGCGTCGTGAAGGGACCCCATCGAATCGTCCAACTCAGACAAACCCTCCACTGAAATCCCCATCGACACTGACGAGGATATCGTCATCCCTCAACAACCTGAGGACTTAGAACTTGCTCATCGACTCTCTGCGGCGCTTAGCATCCCCAGAGTTCCCACTCCCCCATCCCCAACCCCAGTCCATTGTCAACCAATGTTTTCCCTGCCCCCACCCCGTCCCCCCCAGATCACCATGACCTCGATTCCCAAACCCACTGAACTCTGCCTCGGAGCCCCCGACGCCTTTGATGGCTCTTATGCCGAAGCCATACCCTGGCTCTCCTCGATTCAAACTTACCTTCTTGTCAACAAGGCTGTCTACAACGATGATGACAAGAAGATCACCTACACCCTCTCCTATATGAAAAAGGACTCAGCCGCCACCTGGGCCGCTACCTTCCGCCGAGACACCATTGCCAACCAAATGTTTGGCAAGTTCACCGACTTCATCGATAAGTTCAAGGCTGCCTTCGAGCACCAGAACAACCAGAACCAAGCCATCAACTGGCTTCACTCAGAATGCCTTGTCCCCAAGAAAGCCAGATCCTACGGCCCTGAACTCACAAAGTTCATCGCTGAGTTCCGCAATAATGTCGCCTTATCAGGCATCATCGATCAGAATGTTCTGATTAACTACTTTGCCGCCGCCATCCCCCCCTCCCTCTCCCGCCATATCTTTTCCATGGACATGGTCCCCACCAAGATCGATGAATGGTACTCAAAAGCTGTTCACTTCCAAGTCCAGAATGACCGCGCCCAGACCATCATCAATCAGCACCGCGCCCCCACCACCCACCGCCTCTACCACACCCCCACCCCCACCACGTCCAAGGCCCGTGACCCCGACGCCATGGACATTG
>JBBPMF010000947.1:0-14269 GCA_038090175.1 Austroboletus eburneus
TCGCTTCTTCATCGGTCAGGTCTGAATAACATGTCCCTGTCCGTAGACAGTCACTACTGAGTAAATCAGCGTGTACAAGAAGGATAACTTCCCGTACGTTCAGCAGTCGTCGTTCTGAGATAGAAGTAACAAAATTCGGTGTCGCGAGGTTCGTTCAGCCGGAGACTTGCCGGAGGGTTGCCGTGATCTGCAGGACTAGTCTGTGTTTGGATGGATCACCCTTGACTCGGAGGCAGTGGGTCTATCGGGACAGCGGGACGCTTTACCGATAAGTAAATGGACTTTTCGATGGCCCCACGCGGGTGGGTGAGGATGATATAGTACGTTGGTGAAGGAGTTTGTCGGAGTTGCCACTCATCTTATCCGACGAACGACGACGAGGAACGATACGACAACATTTCCGCTGGCTATCCTGGGACATGTGAGTCTTTTAATCGCCACTACTATACTAGTAAATCTGGGCCTTGAAGCCTTGAAGCCTATCAATCATGGCGGTGCAAGCCGAAAGTAGCCTGCGCTGCAGACAAGCCATTAGCTAGCACGGTAAAAGAATATCTTTTTGGTCAACCGAGTGCTGACAGTGGCAACAGGTTATCCTCGCCAGGTCCCACAAAGTTCCGGTCGGAATGGATGGCGACAGAAGCAGACCGTCCATCCCGATTGACACACGTTGGCTCCAGGTCTCTTTCTGTCCCACTCTGTCCGACACTCTTCATGTGACCAACGAAAATGATCATCCAGTCATGCACAGTCTATTTCAGCCCGTCACATCGTGTCCGTTCACCTTCTTCACCCTGTTTCTCCCGTCCTTGGTGAACCGGTCTTGCCCAGGTTGAGCATGGTGTCTACGCTGGACATTTGCGGATATGATGTCCCCCGACCGTTGCAAAGGCACGTCGTGGTGTCTCTGACGACGTTTGCAATATTTGTCACCGCCTTTTTGCTCTTCCTCTTGGTCGGACTCTCGTTGACGATCACGCCCTCGATCTATCTCATCGAGGTGACTGCCTTGGGTTCTGCAGACCCGGTATCGGATGGGGCGAATTCGCTCTACTTTGGTGTGTGGGGCGTATGTGCGACCAAGCGAGTAGACCCTCATCTTGCCGTTGCCGTTCTGACCCTCTCTTTGCAGCACGTTCGAATCGGGCCCGGCGCAAGGCGTATGCTACGGTCCCCAGCTTGGGTACACGATTCCGACGAGTTTCTTGAGCGAAGTCGGGCTGTCGACCGAGCTTGCCAACGTAGCAGAGACGAGTCTCTTGCTGCTACTCGCGCTGCACCTGGTCGCTGCGGGGCTGTCGACAACTATTTTCATTCTGTCCCTGTTCTTGCACTCGCACGCGGTCGCTATCGTCGCGCTCGTCTTTGCAATTGTAGCCGCAATCGTGGGGAGCGTCGTGTTTGCGGCCGACTTGACGCTGGTGATCGAGGTCAGGAACAATGTCAATTCGTTGTTCTCAGGTGCGGATTTTGACGTGCAGTTTGGGAATGGGGTGTGGATGATTTTGGCGGCGGTTGTGCTAACGTGGGTCGCGGTGGTGGTGCTGTCGGCGCGAGCGTGCTACTGCTGTGGAGTACGACGGTGAGTTGGAGTGCACGATGTGTGGTCGAAGTTAATGGTCATGATGTAGGCCCAGCAAGCTGCCTCCGTCGGACCCTAGGGCCATCATAGGACTGGCGCTCTGAGTGAGGTTCTCATGTTACTGATTCGTTAATTGTATTTAAATGGATGTTAATTATGGGGAGTCTACCCCGTAGCTTGATGCTATAGTACATACAGTGTCCAATGCATGTCATGATCAAAGAGTGGCAAGTATGCAGCCGGCGAGGACGAGACCTCCTAGGAGTGGGCTGGTTGTCGAGCCGAGGGCAGCATTCTTGTTCTGGGATGTGGACTATGAGCGTGCGTGAATGGAGCGGCCCGAAGGAACACTGACGAATTGCTGTGCGCTAGCAGCGGCGAGGCATCCATGCTGACATCCGAGATTGAGGTTGCTCCCGATGACGGCGGAGAGGTTTGGGTCTATGGGCGAGGAAGCGACTAGAGGGAGAGTCAGCGGATGGAGGACAATTTTTTGGAGAGGAATACCGAGTGCGACGATGGCGAGGAGGAAAAGGACAGTGCGGGTCATGATAGGCTCAGTCAATGAGTGTGTTGGACACCATGGGCAATCTCGAGCTCGCTTTAAAGTAAGGAGGCATTGAACCGGAAAAGGAAATATAATACAACGACGTTCGCTAATAATACAAGGTCACTCTTGTTCTCACTTGGTTGCGCAGGTGCATTCTTGGCCTTGCGGTAGTCACACTATTCCCGTCAACGATTGCTGGAAATGGATAGGGGAGGGCGTTGACACACGGCTTGCAGTCGCACTTGCCTTTGGTGCAGACGTATCCGGACCCCGAGGACCTGCAGTTGCTGGTGACTGTCAGACAGGGCGGGGCGACGCATCGGACGCACCTGCAGGTGGTAACCAAACGAATTCCCACGGCCATCACGATGAACTCGTATCCCGTCGAACTGTTGGCGCAGCTATGCCCGGTCATGTTCATCGCCGGTCTGTCGGCCGGCGCGGTGCCCCCGCCAGCAAAACAGGACCCGTTCGCGATCCTCATCGCCCGTCTCCGCGATGCACTCCAGTCACAGCTGAGGCCGTCCACGTGGGCACCAGAGCGCCCCAAGTCCTTCCACGTCGTCCTCGTCGACAAGTCCGTCCGCTTCCCGCCACGCAAGCTCGTCTCCCCCGACGACCCCGCATACCCCTCCGCCCATTCCCCGCTCTCCCCCTTCACCCCCTCCTCACCCCTCTATCCAGACGGCTTGATCGCACCAATATGGATCCGCAAGCACACCGCCCTCCTTCCCAGCGTATTCGTCCTCTTTCTCCGTCTCTTCGAGGCGAGCAACAACGCCGCGTCCCGTGCGCCACTCGATCTACCCGACCCCGATCACGACCGCGAACGCGTCGAGGAGGAGCGCAGGAAGGACGCTGAACTCAGCGCCGAAATCGCACAGCGCAAAAAGGCAACGAGCGAACGAGGCGTCAAGCTCACCGTCGTCTTGTTGGCCACTAGGCGCATGCTTGGTGCGTTTTCAATCATTCCCGCCTCTTTCGCTCATTAGCGTCCATCAGACGATCCGTCCCTCGACGGTCGCCTGTCCCAGATACGAAGGCAAAGCGGTCTCGATTCCAGGGCTGCCCTGTTCGTTTTGAGCCCCGTTTCACCAGCCGAGCTCGAGGAATTCGTTCAAAGGTCGGTCGCCGATTCCGTCTCTGTCCGTTTCATCCCACTCACTCACTCGCTCAGCTTGCAAGAGGCCCTCTATGAACCAGCCGTCGAGTATTACACCGCTCACTCGAAACGCGTCCGCCGAAAGCGCAATCGACACTCCCAAGCCTCGACGTACAACCCCCCACCTTTGATCCCTGTCGGTACTGCCAGCCCACGTCCGCTTCGCCCAGAAGGATGGACAGTCCGATACGAATACAAGATGGCTTGCTTTGCTGAATTCAGGGGCGAAGACGAAGTGGCTCTCAAGTGTGTCAAACACTTACTCCCTTGGCCCTTCTCATATTGTCTAGACATTACCAGGATGCGTACACGACGCTGATGATCATGTTTGGTTCCACTGCCATTTTACCCCCTAAGACGAAACGATGGGCGGAAGCAAAGGTACTGGTAGACACAATCGCCTTCAAGGTACAGTCGGGAACAACATGCGTCGCAGGACGCTCATGTGCCCCTTTAGATAACCAAGCTCTACCTCTACAACAATGAGCACGCGCTCGCCCTCTCCCATCACAACCTCCACATGCGCCGTTTCGCCGACTTTTCGCGTGGTTGGGGAATTGGCGAAGAGACGTTCGAGTACTGGAGCTGGATGGCTCGGCAGTAGGTCACTTTTCGTCCTGCGCACGCTCGATTTACGCGCTTCCAGACACCGCTTGCTTGCGGAACTTTTAGAGCAAGGCTCCCAGTCCACGCTCACGTTTCCGAACCATGCTCCCCTCGCGCGCGCATCAGGCACGCCCCTCGCTTCGGCAGTCGGTCCAGCGGGTGCTCCACTCGACATGGACGCCGTCCGGGCACTCGGGTTGAATCCCAGCCATGCGTTGCAACATCCAGGCCATTATTATTACATGGCAGCGCGATGTACAGAAGCCAGACGCGAGCGTTTCATGGCAAGCGACAGCGGCGCGAATACGTCGCCTAGCTTTGCCAATGAAAAAAAGGTGGATCATCTGGCGATAGCGCTCGAGGTGCCCAGCTCCGTCGTGTGTATGTGTACGGTTGACGCTAATCGCGCTTGGCAGCTTTATACCAAATCGTACGAGCTGTTCAAAAGGTATGGTTCGTCGACTAATCAAGGGAGGCTGACGCTATGGATTGCGTGTCGCATTGCGCACACGTATCACGAGTCGGGAAAATTCGAGATGGCGATTCGGTGCGCATTTTGGACGTGTTCTTTCCTTCTTGCAAACCAAGGTATAGGTTTTTTGAGCGTATCGCCAAGACGTATCGGCGGGAAAAGTGGCACGTGGTGCTCCGTCCCCTGTTCCCCACTTGGTATGCATGTGCGAAGAAGCTGGGCGACGTGGAACTGACGGTGAAGTTGTTGGTAGAGATGATTGGATACGGTACGAGGACGGCCGATGTGCGCGCTCAGGTACTGATGCCTAGCGTAGGTGATTTCGAGGAGCCGGGCACGCTGCAAGACGATTTAGTGACGCTTTTAAAGGTGCGGTACCATTTTCGGTCAGCGAATTTAGTCGCTTAAACCATGCGCTTTTGAGAGCTCTGTCCCGCTCTCAGACGACACGTTGGTCGTTGACCTCAAAGAGTCGGAGCCCATTCGTAAGTCGTAGCATAGTCATCTTTTGACTCGGTATTGACCTTTTCGCACAGTAAACACGTCAGTGGCCTTTTGGAAGCCCGACGTTCGAGTGAGCGAGGAGGCCCCTTTCCAAATTTCGCTGACGGCGCCATCAAATGCCACAATCTCCGTGCTTCCGGTGCACTCTATTTCGATCGTGTTCTCGGAAGGGCATACGCCGATCCTCATAAATCACGATGCGACCCTATCTTCGGAGCCGGTGCGGCTCGTGTCGCTCGGTCGGATATGGGGAGAGAAGCCCGTGGAAGCCAACATCCATTTGAGGTGGCGACCTGGGGATCAGATCGTCTTGACGGGCACAATTGCGTCGGACGTTCCTGGTACATTGACCGTATGTGCCCTCTTATTATTATACACATTTATAGCATATTTGACGTGACGTAGGTATCCAACATTGTGGTGACGCTCAAAGAAGGAAACTGGACGATTGATGTACCACACGAGCCGTGCACGTCGCGGGAGTCGACTCTCGCCGCTCCTCGGTGGTTGAGTTCGGTAAGCCCGGTGTCTTTTATTCCTGTGACGAGGGACGACTCTGCGAGTATCGTGTAAGTGCTGTCAGTTCCGTGCTGGTATATGATGGCACGTTTCTCTTTTTTTATATACCAGTGTTCGACATCGTCCGCATCAACTGGCAATTTCAATTTCGCACCAAGAACCGGCTCTGTTGGACGAGGCGTACCCGATCGCGATCGAAATTAGCAATACGGACGATCGCGAGTTGGACGTTGCTGTGGACGTGCTGTTGCAGCCGACCGAAGTGGACGAAGCAGGTGCGTTATCCATGCATTCGGCGAACGCCGATAGTAAACGCCGATAGTGCAAACCATCTCCTTTGATGATGAAAAGTCGTCGGGACTGATCAAGGGCGTTTCGTTTGGAACGGTCCAGCCTGGGGTGTCGGTCACCAAGACGTTGGTGTTGACGAGCAGTGGTGCGCCGGGAGATCGAACGGTCGATGTTTCAGTCCAGTCAAGCGCAAGGGACGGCCAAGCTCGGGCACCATCGCCACTATCAGATGGTCCTGAAGGCACGCAGGATCACGACACGTGCGAGATTTTACGGACGCTGTTGATCCCGACGGCGAGTGCGTTTACGGTGCGGCAAGATGTGGTATACCAACGTTCTCTCCGGACGTCTCCGGCTCTTGGGGATCTGACCGTGCTGGAGGATGGGTGGGAGGGATGTGAAATTGGGGAAGCGGTTGTGACGACGGTGATTGAGTGTACGACACCTTGCGGAGTCGAGGTGGAGGCGGTGGCGTTGCATCGGGAGGTACGTGCCTGAGACCGGAAGAGGATAAAGGTGCTGACTGGCTGCAGGAGAGTCGGAACGCGCGAGTGGTCGACACGACGCTGGAAGCTGGCCTAGGGGAGGTGATTTCCGGTGGTCGGTGACTTGGCATGATTACGTGCTATCTGCTGACCTTTTTCTCTACAGAATATCTGGTCGGAGACCGATTCTCAGACGTTTGTCGCGTCACGCTAGCTCCGACGGAGGATGAGATGGCTAGCGGCGAAGGAGTGCTCGGACCGGGGGAGTACGTACTGACATGGAGAAGGCACGGTTTACTGCTCTATGAGGAACAAGGGAAAGACTAAAGACGTTCTAGAATTCTCTCCCATGGAGTGCATGGACCTCGGTCGTCGACGCGGGTGCCACTGCCACTGTTGCGTCCACCACAAGAAGGGCTAGTCGCGCTCTTGCGCGTTCCTGCGATTGCCAAGCTGCACACGCCTGCGCCGATGGAGTTAGTGGTGCGCAACCATCAGGGGAGCCGAACGGCGGTGATCAGTGTGTCGCTCGACCCACAGCCTTCGGACGGGTTCGTCGTTGCGGGGCTGCGAAGCGGACGGCTGCCGTTGGTGCTCGCGGGCGGGGAGGTGCGGCTAACGTGGCACGTGATCCCGATCGAGTGTGGGTATGTCAAGGTGCCGCGTGTGCGAGTGAGAGATCACCGTAAGGGTGCGGGGGAGGATGGGCAGGACGGGGAGGGGGAGATGGTACGGGTGGTGAATGTGCGAGCGGTGGAGGATAGTACGATGCTTGTGTTGGCCTAGTATCGGGCGATGAACGGCAAATGACGGCACGGTGCCGACGGTGTGATGCCGAGTTGAGTTTGGGAGTGTTTGTAATGTGAGAATTGAGAGTCCGAAGAGAGAGGGCCAAGCGAAATGTCGAATGCCAAGAGCAGGAAAACCGAGGCGAGGGATGATCATCTCGAAACACGCATGTCTCTTCTTCCTCCTCTTCCTCCTCGGCCCTGCCATGGCCCAGTCTCACAACGACTCTACATTCCCAGACGATCCCATCCTCAGATTTCGTCCTCCCTTTGCCCAGTCCCTCCCCGTTCAGATCCTCGTCACCGGTATCACTCTCACCCTCGCCGCCGTCCTCCTCCTCCACCTCGTCTTTACCGCCCAATATCACTGGCCCCTCGCACGCACCAACTACGTCCTCCAGCTCACGGGAGTAACCACCCTCCTCATATCCATCCTCGCCACCATTTATGTCGTCTTCCATGCGACCGTCGAGCAGAGCCGCCATTGGCCCTACATGCTCAGCTATCTCGCCGTCGAGATGCCCTCGGCCAACTATACCGGCAACTCGAGTGACCCCACCCTCTTGTACCTCCATCCCTGGTCCACTGCCGAGAGTGCGACCTGGGTCGTCATGAACGCGACCACCTCGGTCATCGTCCAGGTCCGTCCTCTTCTTTTATTCGTCTGCCGTCTGCCCCGCTCACCCTCGTCCAGGTGACGCACATCCACTTCCTCACTCTCCTCTATCCCTCCCATCTCGAAGCACGTCTCATCTTTGGTCTTCTCGGTACGTGATCCGGTTCCTGCCTATCGACCCGCTTTCCCACACTTGAATCAGGCCCCCTCGCGATCATCTCGGCCACGATGCAGCTCTTGCCCGTCATCTGCGGCACGAGCGTCGCCTCGCTCGCTGAAGATACCCGCAACGTGTGCAACGCCGCGTTGTCCCTCTTGTTTACATCCTTTTTGATCATCTGGGGCTGCTGTGTTAACCGTCGGCAGGCCTGGCGCACCGACGGTGGTACGGCTGCTTTTGGCGCTGGCGCGATCATGCTCGCCATCATTTCGAGCTCGCTCAATTTCGTCTACGTGCCCAGCACGGATCAGTATGCGTGGATGCCCAAACTCATGTGGGCCGTGACGCTCTGGCAGAGTTTTTTGGGCTGGTGGTGGTGGGTCGGTGCGGGCATGGGCGTCCGTGAAGTAGAGGAGCTCTTGACGCGGGAGAACAAGCGTCAACAAAAGCGGATCGCGCGTGCGCAGCGCCGCAAGGAGCACCGTGAGAAGGCAAAATCGGTCTGGAAGGGCGTGACGAGTGCGTTTCGACCGTGGAAGCCGGATTCGCCTGGGCATTCGCCGGCGCGGTCGCCCTCGCGGGAGGCTTCGATTTCGACCGTGTCTGCGTCGATTTCACAGCCGTGGCAGTTTGTGCAGCAGTGGTTTGCGCGCATACGGCATGCGCATTTGACTGCTGCGCATATTCAGGCTGCGGAGCGAGCTGAGCGGATGCACCAGGTGTATCAGCGTGAGGAGGAGGAGAATGCGGACTGGGAGCATCGGAAGCAGGTCGTCGGGTGGGGGTTGGGGAGTTTTAGTGTGCGCGAGGCGGAGCGGGAGCGCAGAGAGGGCATGGGGATGGAGATGGAGATGGAGGAGCGGATACCGGGCAAGAACGAGGAGGACGAGGAGGAATGGCGGGACGTGCCGCCAGTGCATGTTGCCGATGCGGGGGCTGGGGAGCTCCGACATCGGGGTGGGTCGCCGCCGTCGGTGATGTCGGACGACGAGCCTGCCGGCTCGTCGTTTTGGTGGTGGGGACCGTTGAGACGGTGGCGACTGAAAGACTCGACGACATATCGGTGACTGGCGAGACGGTTTTATTACTTTTTCGCGTTATCTTATGCTCTGTGGTAATCGTCCGCATGTAAGACTAGTTTTGCTACGTCGCTGTCCAACCCCCTTTTTCCTTTCTTTTTTCTTTTCGCTCTCATGCTTTTTTTTTGGGCTTAAAGTTAGCAAGTTAGCGCCCAAACGGCGCGTTGTAGTCACATTAGTAAAATTAGTAAATGACATGCTTGTGTTGCGTATTCCATGACACTCTTCTGTCGTCTCCTCGTTCGATCCGGAGGGCTGCCTCGAGCATTCTCTCGTTTTCCGTCCACACACCGCACGTTTATATCCCGCCCGCTCTCCCGACTCCTCCCTCCGTCCCTTCGCCCGTCGCCCGACTCGCCCTCGTCCCTCCGGAGGGTCGTTGCCCTTGCCAGAACCGAGAAAAAGCCCCTCCTGACCGCAATATGTCTTCTCCTCGTCTCCTCCTCCGTCTCCATGACCATCCCCCTCACTGTCGGAAAACTCATCGACTTTTTCTCCACCAGCCAACAAGTCAGCAGCTTTGTACTCCCCTTTTCTCCGACCTGACCTGGCACGCGTAGCACATACCATATGGACTCTCCATCTATCAGGCGTCCGGAATACTCCTCGTGGCCTTCACCACTGGCGCAGCGTGTAACGCCGCCCGATCCTTTCTCATCCGTATGTCCGGTATGTGTCTGCTATCGTTCTCCACCCCCAGTAGCTCACATGCCTGTCCTTTGAGGCCAACGCATAGTCGCTCGTCTGCGGGAATACACATTCGAGGCCGCACTCCGCCAAGAAGTCGATTATGTCGAAAAGGGCGAGGGCGACGTACTCAGTCGACTGAGCGCAGACTCGAGCATCGTCGGAGAGAGGTCATTCCCATTCCTTTTTGTATCCTCCCCGTTGATCGGCTTGTAGTATCACCCAGAATCTTTCGGACGGGCTTCGTGCCGTCATCATGTCTTCCGTCGGACGTGCGTCTTTTTACTCCTCCGTTGTTCCAATGCCTCAGTACTATCACATCCAGTCGGTGCCATGTTTTATCTCTCTCCGACCCTGACGTTCATGATGCTCGGCATCGTCCCACCGATATCCCTCGGTGCAGTGCGCTTTTCGCTCTGTGTGCATTCCATGCGATTCACCCCCTCGTTAGGTCTACTACGGTCGCTACCTCAAAAAACTGTCCAATCAGTCTCAGGAAGCGGTCGGAGAAATGACCAAGGTCGCCCAGGAATCTCTCTTGGCTCTCAGGACCGTACAAGCCTACAATGCCAACGCTCAAGAACAAGCCAAATTCCACGACCGCATTAACCGCGTTCTCGCCCTCGCCCGCAAGGAAGCTATCGCGTCAGGTATCTTTTTCGGAAGTACAGGATGGAGCGGTAACATGACCATTCTCGGGCTGTTGGGTTACGGTACATATCGATCTTGTAGGCCATCGGGGATCTCGTTAATTATTTTGTAGGTGGCACGCTCGTTTCACAAGGTGCGATCACCGTCGGGGACTTGACCAGCCTGTTGCTCTACACGGCATACGTGGGGAATGGTTTACAGATGCTCACGTAAAACGTTTTTTCTTTTTCATGACGGATGCCTTGACTAACATGACGCCCTAGTGGGTTTTTCGTACGCGTCGTTTTTGCTTGCCTGTCATGCCACTCACGTAACCTAGTCATCAATCATGCGCGGTATCGGCGCTGGGACTCGAATCTTTGAGCTTCTCGACCGTAAGCCTGCGATCGTGCCTAACCAAGGAATTCAAGTCGATCCGTCACGACGTGGTGTAATCCGGTTCGAGAACGTCGGGTTCGAGTACCCAAGTCGGAGAGGCATCCAGATCCTCGACGACTTTAACCTCGAAATCGGTGTCGGCGAGAACGTGGCGATCGTGTACGTCCCATTTGTCCATCGTTTTCGTCTGACAAACCTACGTCATGGCACAGTGGCAAGAGCGGTGGCGGCAAGTCGTCCGTACAGTCGCTCCTCCTTCGGTATTACGACCCCGTGCGCGGCAAGGTGACGTTTGACGGTCAAGGTGTGTGTTCCTTGGCCTCTCGTACCGAATATCGGCTGACTCGCACAGACATTCGGGAATTCGATCCGAGTTCGTGGCGCAACATTATTGCCATCGTACCCCAGGTTCGGGCATCATCTTACTTCTCTATCCTTTTTTTTTTTTTCCCAACGCCTCCTTCGTCAGGACCCCGTGTTGTTCACGGGCACGATCGCGTCCAACATCGCGTTTGGCAACGCGACCGCGACACGGCAAGAAATCGAACACGCCGCGCGACTGGCCAACTGTGAGTTCGTATGGGGCATGCCCAAAGGGTTCGACACCGAGAGTACGTCCCGCCAGCTCTCTCTCTCTTCCTTTTTTTTTTCTCGCGCTTCCGTTTGTGCTCAACGGCTCTGGAAAAGTCGGCCGAACGAGTCTGAGCGGCGGTCAACGTCAACGGCTGGCGATCGCGCGTGCGCTGCTCAAACGACCGGCGATCTTGGCGCTCGACGAGGCGACGAGCGCGTTGGACGCGACGAGCGAACACCGGGTCAACGATGCGATCGACAAGATTTTGGTTCAGAAACAGACGACGTGCGTCATCGTCGCGCATCGGCTGTCGACGATTGCACGGGCCGAGCGGATCGTGGTGCTCGAGGGTACGTTGTTCATCTTTATATATATATATGGTCGGTTTCTGATCGACTTCTTAGATGGACGGATATCCGAGTCGGGAACGTATCGCGAGCTCGTTGGCAGAAAGGATTCGCGGTTCAGGACGCTCATGGCCGCTCAGTTGAGCGCTGCCGAGGCAGGCATCGTTGCATGATCATCATCACGACAAGGATAGACACTCTAGATCGTTATTTTATTCTGCACACCCGTCGCTTTAATGCAACCCAAACTCACCCATACTTGTTTTGGCCTGATGCAAACGATGGTGAAAGTATGATATGTAGCAGGCACAACATAATATTTACAGCCATGACTGCATAGTTCTGTGAACAATATATATATATTAGGACAAGGTCTAGATATGTATAAATGAGTCTGCAGCTTCTGATCTGAATTGCATGTTGTTATTGTGGCATGTGAGTTGGCCAAAATTTGCTGTCACAAATGGTGGTGGATGACTGTACCTGATAGTCAATGTGTGTGCATTGGCTGACTCGCATAGACATTCAGGAATTTGATATGGGCATCATATCCCATTTCACAGTCCCCCATGTATTCAACTGAACATTGTGTCTGGAATTACAAATCTACTTACTGTAACAAATACTAGGTAATACTATATGTGTCGATGTATTGTGCAGCGGAACAAAAAGTTGGATAAAAAAAATTTACAAACACCCAAGGTACCTCAAAGTATCCTGTAAAACACAGTCATCATCATTCTTTGTGATCTTCAAACTGTTCATATTACGCCCGCGTGTGAGTTCGGATGTCAAGCGGGAAGTCGGGTAGAATGCTTTCCCAACTTTGCCTCCCCAGTCGAAGTCCAATACCTTCATCTTGCCATTGACGCAGCAGACATTGGGTGCCCGTAGGTCCCCGTGCACAAAGTCCTCAGCCTGAAACTGCTTCAACAACTGTCGCATTTGATCGCCTAACTCCTTCCGGTAGTCCTCGGTGCCATGGAAGGAAGTAGGTTGGATATCCAGATATTCCATCGCAACGACTTTCCACTTTCCCGGGATCTCCTGTACTGCATACAGGGTGGGCGCATGACCGCGATCGGCACAAAAACGGTGCAGATCATCTGCATATGTTTTCGTCACCTTGATGACAAGAGGGCGGTCAGACTCGGCAAGGTAAACGAAGCGGTCGAAATGTGCGTGTAGAAGTTTGGTAATCTTGATTTCAACAGGAGTGTCGGGATTCTCGATGAAACGCAACTCCTTGATGTATGGAAATTTGTGTTTCCCAATTACTGGAAGGAGCATCATAGCATCAGAAAGCTTTTTTGCGTCTTCTTGGATTTGAGAAAGGAGTCGTTGTGCCGCACTGAATGCAGCAAGTAGAGCCAGTCGATCATGGCCACCGGTCGCATATGGAACACACGAGAGGCCGGGAGTCAGCGCGGAACAGACTGTAGGGCCGACAGTGATCATAGCATAAAATGTGACTACAGGGCCTAGTCGGATTGGTGATCAGCACCCATGAAAAGTCTACAAAGTAAAATAGATATACCAACAACTGTCAAACCGAGTGCAGGAAATCTTGAACGCGGGTACAACTGTGAACTTTTGTCCATAGTTGCTCGAGCGATGCCTCTGTAATAAACGGACAACTGCGACACCGGAATAGCCTTGGAACCCGCAGCTTCGTTTTTAAATTCGACGACAAAGCACGGTAACCCGTATTTCCCGTAGGTGTAGTGTCCGTCGGTCGAGGCATGGCCGATGTCTCCTGGTGCTATGGCTTCAAGGCCGTGGAACAGGTCCGTGAATATGTCGTTGAGAACAGACAGACCAGCATTACGCCGTTGTAATTCTTCGGCGTAGTTCTCCGACATCTGCTCTATAAACAGCTCGACTTTGTTTCGATCCGCCGATCCGTTTGAGCAATCGGTGTCGTGACAGGAACGGTAGCTGTCAAGAAAGTGGCCAAACCCTTCGTATAAGAGCTCGATGGGCGGGAATTCTTTAATCTTCGACCGGTATTCGGAACCGCCTTCTCTGGATGCAGGTAGTCGATAATCAAACAATAGCCCACCCTTCTGTAGGTCTTGATGATCAGAAGCCGTTATGCTCGATGGTGCTATTTTGATTTTTTTGAGGGCATTCTTCATCTCCTCTTCCATGGTATCCGAACTCCGTGCCCGTTTACGCTCTATGATCGTGCAATCAGCATATAATGTCATAAGTTGTTAGATACACATACCTTGTACTTCGATGATGATGCGTAGCGGCTCAGTCAGGGGGAAGCGAGAGAACACCATTAGAAGATCTTGAGCCTCGTCGATAGAGTCACCAAGATTCGAGGAGAGGATATGATCGCGCTCCTCCTTGTTGCCGTATTGGAACCTGTACAGCTTCATATCATCAGGCAAGGCTAACAAATCTGGACGTTTCTCCTTGACAAAAGGAAGTAGATTTTCCCCGGTCGTTTGTAGAGGAACTGAAACGTTGACGGGACCCGTAATTGGCGGCGACAGACCCAGCATTGTGGGACGGTCTATCTTCCGGATCCAGCACTCGACGGACACAGGCTGATCTGTGGGTGGCAGAGTGAGTATAAGCATCCTATTTATAGTGCAAGAATAAGCTATAGCTACCATAGTTGAGGGCAATGATATGAAGAAAGTCATTTGCGGGTGGTTGGTGAAAGATGTTGGCCAGATTGACATTCGGAAGTAAAGGATCGCCGAGATCGGACAAGGAGATGGAGATTCTGTCGAAGTCCTGGATCATGATGGGGGTCCGCCCTTTATAAAGTCGTAGGTTTGGTGGAGTGCCAGTTGGAAAATGT